>KN884558.1:62392-75002 GCA_000934455.1 Apostichopus parvimensis
GCGCTTTACAAGAAACAAAATGAGTACAAAAATATATCAAATAAGAACAAAAAAAAACAACATATCATCGATATAGCAGAGAAATAAAATAAGACATATAATTAACAAACAAGGAGTACTGCATTAGAAAATATATTGGAATTTTCGGACCATCTTCAGCATTACTTGGCAGTAGAATGGAAAATATGACCCAAAGAAGGTGTGTCGTTACATAAATACGAGTGGCAGTAGTAGAACAACTACCGAATAAACCAGGACTATATAGAAAGCGGATTAAGGAACACAGAAGAGAAAGAATGGATTATATTTGTTTGTGGAACTGAACTACATGAGACACCATAACGTAAATGGAAACTTAAAGGATAATAGTTCATCCCCAGCTGAATAACCTATTAATGTTGGTTCCTATATCGACATTTGGGTCCAATGAGTGTTTTAACGCCTTTGCTTTGGTCATAGCATTAAACAAACATAAATCTATGAATATTATTTGTATGTAAAAGTAAGTTGGCCTGACGTTTCGATCCTAGCAGGATCTTCTTCAGAGGCTAAATGACAAGTACAGTAACAGAAGGGACAAAAACACGCACAGAATACAGACAGGTTAATGAGCACGGTGAACACAATGAGATAGATGAAAGGGGATTATAAGTAGAAAATGGATGGTGAGAAGAAAGCAACAGGGAAAGAGGAGAGGTAGGAGATAAACTGTAGAAAGGACAAAGAGAGGTTTAAGGGAACAGGGTAGGGAATAAACTGGAGAGGGACAAAGACAGAAAGGTATGGAGAAAAGAGGAGGGGAAGAGAGCTGTGGGAGGATGAGTGAAAGGGGGGGGGGCCGAGGGAACAGGGGGAGAAGGAATGGGGGACAGAAGAAAAGTTAGTCATGTCCTTCCTGAATGTTCAGCCCATGAGGTTTAATGGTGCGAAGGCGTTGCATCCAGAGCCTCTCTCTGCTGATTCGTACTAGGTCAGGGCGGCTACCTAAGGATTCAATCCCCTGTAGGGACATGTCGTTAATGGTATGGTTGGGAAGGTTAAAATGTTCTCCAACAATATTATTTGTATTCAATGTACAGTTTTCGTGCTTGCCCAACGGGGAATGACATTCACTTTGTTGCTGGAAAATAAAATACGTGTAAAATAATATTCAATAACCAAATTGCCAATTGAAGAGTAATCATGTCTATTGTACACTTTTCCTGTATTGACCAGTATGTTTTGCCTGATAACTTCATAAATAACGTGCATTTCGGTAACATTCAGTATCATAATAATATAAACATACATAATATGTATCGGTAGGACATGCTTTCGTTTTATGTGTGACATATGATATCATGCATCACCTCACAGTTGGTGTAGCTTACTAATTGGTAGTAGAGTTAGTTTTTTTCTCCGATCGTAAATCGTAAAAGTTTAACAAACAGTCCATTGTATCAATTCCTCAGAAATAGACCTTAATCAATACTTAAAAATATATATTACTGAATTAAAACTCTTGTAGGCTGATACTAATATTATATTACATATTGTGTATAAAAATGCCTACCATTGTCATTTCTCAGTTTATATCTCCAAATCAGAGTTGGTTATGAAAAAACCTATATTTGAAGCATACTATATTCTAAGTTGCCATCCTGAGCAATTATATATCGATGTAAAGTTTTGCTCAGACTTATGTAGGACTTACCCAGCCGCGTTTTGGATATTACGTCTGGACCATAGATATAGCTGTAGACATAACAAATCACATAACAACGACTTTCAAGTTTAACAATCTTTACTGGGTAGGTTAACAACTTACCGACGATAAATATTGCAATGTGTTCTTGTGACGATGATCCGTCTGAATGGAGAACAGCTATTTTGTATGTGCCTTCGTTCTTCACATCTTTCCTTGGTATGAACATAGAACTGTCATCTTGTATGTCATACTCTCCTGAGTCATATCCACTTCCACGTTTCTGTAAGGTTTCCCAATCAAATCGCAAGAACGATTTTGCTGCTCCGTTAAAATACACCTGACAGTAAGAAAGGATCTTTCATACTCACAAGATATAACAGCTGTAATATCGTAATGCAAGAAGTAGTTTTCCTTACAGCCAAGTTTATTATTGGCGTCCGCCCCTGGAAAAGAAATTAAATATCCATTTTATGTACGGAGCGTTCACCGGATACACACAGTAATAACAAACACATATAAAAGCAAAATGGAAAATTGTTAGTACTTTTACATTAGACAACGTTGAAGGTGAAATAGTAAACGATATTTATCAATAAATGGCTTTAGGAAATCCAGTGTCGGAAACTTCTCCTGCTTTATCAACGGGTTATTGGTATCCAGATATATGCTTGTTATGAATGGTAATGAAACTTATAAATATGCGTTCTAAAACTTTACAATTGTCTATAACTGGATTATTGTATTTTCATGGCTAAGCCTAATTCATCATCAACTGTCTGTGGATTTATTCACTGATAACATTTACAAAGACAGTCGTAGGAGATTCATCGTGCAAGGAATCAATAGAGGAAACAACATGTGAAAACCATATGTTGTAATGGCCAACTGAAACTAACCATCCGTAATCATATCATGCTTCTGTAAGGTGCTATCCTAAACATTGATTGTAATTCATGATTGTCAAGACAGTTTGCTCAATGCTCAATCAACTCCAGGTTCACATTGACATCTCCAGGAAACCTGATCAGTTTCTTTCTCCATTACTTTGTATGATATGGGCTGACATTCAAACTAGCTTGTTGTTACCGGTACGCGTTACAAAGCTTCTCTTTCAGTCACCAATTGGAGCAGTATAGTGAGACACCATATCATATTGCAACATATCATATAGACCGAGCTATAAGATTACGCAATGAAAGTTCTACTTCTAACCCAAGCCATGCATGGTAGGTATATTGATATTTAAAGTTATTTGACAAAAATCTGTCAATACTAAGATATATGTTTTACTATTCAGTGTTATTGCATGCTACAGTTTTGAAAAAAAATTTGGCTCTATCATCAATTTATTTTGCCTTTTATTAATGTCTATCCATTTTCTTTGATTTAAATTTTCAGTCCCTTCTGTACAGCTCATCAAAAGTTTATTGTAATGCGCAATCTTATATTCTATAGGTATACTGTCATCTTCCTTGCTGATTTATGTGGTCCCAATGATATATAATTGAGGGAGTTTCAGGACACAGTTGTATATTTAAATTCATTGATTTCATTGAAGTTGCTTTGGTATCCTATTAAACCTTGTTTAGTATGTCTTCAAATGCTTGTTGAATGACATTATCTAGTATTCATTCATTTAATGTTGCAGTCAGCTGTACCATCAGAATTGCCATACGTCTTAAATGTTGATAAATTGGTAGGGAAAAAATCTGAAAGATGGTTAATAAATACACCTTACAGAGTCACAATCTTAAATTTTCTTCCTGTAAAATATATTTCCACAGCTTTTGTTGATACACAATGACTAATGATATTCTGACTCATTATCATAATGCTATTCCAGCATAGGTGTTTTTCTATATTGTTGATTTAAGTTATGACAACTCTGCTCATTGAGATGATTACCGTTTTAAATAGTTTCATTTTCTCCATGTTGTTACAGTGTTTTGAACAGGGCTATTTTACATAAACCATATGCACCATTCATTGTTACTACCCTTATTTTATCGTTGAAATATTTACTTCGAAACATTTATCTTACCTTTACTTGTTTATCTGGTCTTTCTAAGGGCTACTGGAATGCTATAGATAAGTGTGTTATCAAATAAAACTTGCAATACTATTGACTCCTACCTCGATCTCTATTGATGGAGACAATTCTTTCCGTGCAAATTGCCATCCCATCGTCCCCTGTCCATCCCGACTCTACCCATTCTCTTTGCATCTGAACCTGTTAACATATTTGTAGATAAGAAGCTTTTGACCCTTCAGATGTAATTTCAGCCATAGGCTTGCAAATAACCTGCAGCAATTACCGCCTAAATCGATCAAATAATGACATAAGCATGCTGCAAATGATATCACTGATCACGAACTTTTCATACTGAAGTTATCTCTAATGTAATGCGTATTCATAATAAGGGCGTTCTTTGACGACGTATATGTAAAATATGCATATATTTCTATAACGTAGTCGATCGTGTCTATTTTGTACACCTGTCTGAGGCCCTTTTGTGTATCTTGTAGCTACAAGAACTTGAAATGAAGAGGATCAAATCTTCAGTCTTACCATAATGAACTGTCGTATTCATTTCGTGGAACGATACCGCGGAAATTCACAATTTGCGTGGCGCAATTGAGCCTAGACATAATATGGGTCGTGAGGTCAGATTCCCAGCTGTCCAAAGCAGTTTGTATCAATCTTCAAGACATCCTCCAGAGACACCATGGAGGTTGTTCCACGAGAAAAGGGTTTATGTTTGTTAATAAAAAGGGGTGTTGGTAATGTGACTCAAATCAGCCGGCTAAGTTTGTTTCGAGAAAATGCAAGTTTTCTTTCTATATAGCATTTTCCAACTTACTAGCCTCGATAATCTATTTGCATTTAGCGAGAGCCTTATCTAAATCGTATCATTGCATTAGTTCTTTGTGATTTTGTAGATGGCCAGATCGAAATCGCAGATTTCAGTTTTGTGTATCGAGCATTCTCTTCTACAGTAAGGACGAAGTTACCCTCCCCGCTACAGTAAGTAGGATATTGCTTAGGCAGTTCAATGCTGCCTAAAAGCAGGAAACATATTGAACAAACGAAGTTCCTATCAAATGAAGAAGGAAACGCAGAACACGAAAGCAAAACTTGTTAACAATTAACAAGCTTTATTCGAGCATTAATCTCTAGCGCTATATTCAGTCACTCATAAAATTTAGTTACTATTTGGAGCAGTACAGTGAGACACCATATCATGTTGCATCATATCATTTAGACCTAGCTCAGATTACGCCATGAAGGTTCCATTGAATCTACTCGTTCTACTTCTAACTCAAGCCATACATGGTAGGTCTATTGGTATTTATAATTATCATATAAAAATCTGTCAAAACTGAAGTATTATAATTAGTTTTACTACTCAGTGTTATTACATACTGCATTTTTGAAACGGTTAGTTTCGAATCTTTTATTTGTGTAGCTAATTTCGGATCTTGACTCTATGATATTTGTTGTAACCTCTGTTTCTAGGGAGCTTTCTGCTTACGTCAACGGCTGTTTTGAGTTTGTTCAGCACGTTTTCCGAATCTATTAATCAAACTAAGATTACAATGTATCACATTAGGACACCCTCCTAGACTTTTCATCAAACGACAGTTAAGTAAGTTGTTAATGCTTTTCATCCATATCTTACATTACTTATCCCGAACTATTTTCATAGTTATATTAAACACAAATTTTCAATAATTTTACATATCTATAAAATAATATGAACCTTCACATTCCGTTAGTTTTCCTCTCTCATTGCTTTACAGCAAGCAAAGGTACCTACGTAACGAAGTATGTTGTCCCTGGAGATGAAGTAACAATTACATGTCAAATAGCAGGAAAGCACGTCTGGAGGTTTGAAAATGAAATAATATTGGCTGACAATTTTCAACCTGATGACGTAGAATTAGACAATGTTGAAGGTGAAATAGTGAACGATGCACTTTCTTATTTATCCATAAATGGCTTCAGGAAATCCAATGTCGGAAACTACTCCTGCTTTATGAACGGGCTATTGGTATCCAGGTATATGCTTGATATGAATGGTAAGAAAACGTTATTTGTATGACCCTATTTTTATTCTTAGATATGAAACTTGCATTATATATATATGGGTTCTAAAACTTCACTATTTTCTGTTGATTGCATTTTTGTATTGTTTATGGCTAAAAATAATCCATTCTCGACTGTCATGATGTTCTGCGGGTTCCTCCGTCTCTGCAGGAAAAACTTCATTGGCTTAAATTCTCATGCACATTGGATTGGGTGACAATCAGAGATTTTTTTGCATCATGTGGTATGTAAATGCCATTAGAATATGATCCTGGTGCGTCTTCATACGGGCATTTTGTAGCAAAGAACAGCTGTTTCGGCCAAAACATATATTAATTCTTTTTTCATTATTACTTGCACTAGCTTTAGTTGGAGGAACATATTTCAGCTTTTTTTGCGTTTTTCGCCGTTATCCCACCCTATTGACATGTCCATCGAGTTCTTTTGTATTCATCACAAAACAGAAAACTAAGATATAACCCAAGTTTTTCCCAGCCAGGAGCATTTATTGGCGATTAGTTAAGGACTTGTGCAGATAATTAGTAGAGTGTTTTCCGACAATTTCCTTTTATCGCAAACAGTTCCCCAAATCCAATAGTTTGAATTGAACCAATCAGTGAATAGCTAACATGTTTATTTATGAGCCGTTGCATAAAATAGACTCATTCACAGCAACCCGAAAAAGTCGCGTCGGTATCACAGCCAAACGCAATGTACATAAATAAAGCATGGTGTTGTAGTACATATTTGTGTATTGGCTTGCTTATGACGCCGGCAAAGTGAAACTTATTTACCTCACTATTCACCGACATTCATATAATTTAAATATTCATATTATGGGCGGGGTTTATTACGATCCTAACGTAAAACATCTTCGAGAAAACAACGTTCAAAGTTGTCAATTGTTTAGACTTTTATTCCACCATTTGAAGTTAGATTTGAATATTTAAGCTTGTAATGTATGTCGGTATAGCATAGGAATGAACGCATAAAGCTGCTTTCAACACACCAACAGAAGAGAGGAAGATAGTTTTTGGTTGTTTCGTCTCCTATAGTCAGATCATGTGACCTTGTTGGTGTAACTCCTATGACCAAAGCCTTGTTCTTGCCGGCCTTTGGTCGAAGAAAGATGTCAATGAGTAGACATATATACTTATAGCAAGAAGTTGGTATCGAGATAAACGTGTTTATTATTCGTTACAGAAAAGAGAGTAGCAGTGAATCATTACCAGGTTGACATAAAAATATTTGTAGTAGAAAATCTGGTACAATGGAATTGTTAATTTTGCGAAAAACTGTTGCCCTTTCTCAAAACATTAATAGCAACCCATTAGTCAGAATATTACACAGTTCAAATGGTGCTTAATGAAACCAGTTCTCATATTTTCAGGTTATTAAACAGGTAACGGTTATTAGTTAACTCATATTTATATGGTGAGGGCAGTTTACTAACCGACTGTTATTTTTTTTAAGTCTCTAACAGTGTAATTGCCATGTGTGTCTTGCCTGGCGACTCGGTACCTCTGACTTGTAATGTCATTGCTCAATCAACTCAAAATATCAGTTGGTGGTACAATGATATTCTTGTTCCTTCGGATAACGT
The DNA here is from genome assembly GCA_000934455.1 of Apostichopus parvimensis. Taxonomy (NCBI): domain Eukaryota; kingdom Metazoa; phylum Echinodermata; class Holothuroidea; order Aspidochirotida; family Stichopodidae; genus Apostichopus; species Apostichopus parvimensis. The sequence continues at coordinate 69,770 of KN884558.1, forward strand.
GAAATCTGGAAACATTGGACTAGAAAACGTGCGCATTGAGGAACAGTCGAGCGGTGCATCAATATTACTTATCGACCCAATGCTGGTAGCAAATGTGGGTAACTACAGTTGTTTTGTTGAGTCGACCAACCGGAGAACCTTTTTAGTTGACATTAAAGGTAAAGTTAATCCCTTGACAAGTAATCAATGTTATTAATGTTTTCCCTTTAAGAAAGACAAAGAATTGCATCACAACCTGGAAACATTATTGTAAAATTAAACTTACTTCTCTTCCGATGAATTCATTGTACAGTTTATTTTCGCATCTCTGCACGTTCGTCCACAAGATCCTAAGTTGAAGATACAAGTAAAAGGTGAAGATGGCATTGAAGTTGCAAACTTTACAGCTGGAAAAGCATTTGAAGTTTCATGTTTCTCCCAATTATTTGGAATCTCAATCAATATAACGATGATAACAGAAGTAACATTTACAAGTACAAACACCACTTTGGAATTAAACAAAAGGAAGACTAACGTAAATGAGAGGCTTACTGTCCTTGACCTTAGAAACAATGATGTAGAAGTAGCCATCTTTTGTAAGTGCTACGACTCTTCAGGGTTCTTATATGGAGAAGAAATGACAAGAAGAAATGTTTATGGTAACAATATTATATTTTGTTTACACCCATTTACTTCCAAGAGTAAAGTTTGCTTTAAAAATTCTAGTTTTAGACGATTCCTGAATATAAAAAGATATACCAAAAATAACATTTGATACGTTTTTAATGTAATGTCAATATTAGTAACCACATTTGAATTATTGCAGCTTAAGCGATCAATGTAGGTACCACAGTGAATTCTAAGTATACCATTTACTGCCATTTGCAGTATTTATTGGGATATTTATTTGTATTTGAGATTTTGCATGGACTCTTGTGCAATTTTAAAACGAAAGACAGAAAACAAATGAAAAATAAATCATCTTCATATTACATGAAAGCATACAAATCGATAAACACTAAGAATTTGGTCGGAACATAAGAGATGAGGTTATCATCCACTGATATGAGTGTTCCATGTACTATATAAATTTCATTGACAGAATTAAAGTAAAGGAAAACATGTTAAATATGGCCGTATAACCTGGACTTAAAATGTTCTTTTCTGTTGAATATAACATGAATGCCAAAACGTCATGGTGTGATTGTGATTGTGAGTGTAAAATATCAAGACTATTCCTCATGTAATACAGTGAAGGGATAATATATGCACATGTGAAATTCACTCATCGATAACATACGTCCTTTCTCTTTTTAATGCTATTGCATAGTCATACCTGAACTCCGTTTCCAAATCGGCGGGGTTAATGTCACCAATCGATACGAAGTTGAAAAAGAAGAACTAGTAATTCTAAGCTGCATTGCGTTCGGCTCTAGGCCAAGAGTTTCTTTGTATTGGAAGGGAAATTACCCCGGAACTGAATCTTTACCGGACACAATTCAGAGTAGAAACAAGCACGTTTTGTCAACCATGGACTACAAAATTGTATTAGCTTTACATATAGATAGAGAGCGCACGGTTTCGTGTCATACTGATCATGGCAAATCAGACGAATTCAATGAAGAAATTATCATCTCCTTGTCAATGAAAGGTACTATATAATTTTATCCTTGCATTAACATGGAAATGCGTACATAGACGGCAGATTAAAAAGGACAAAGGGATGAAAAAGCCTCTAAAGTGACTATGAAGTTGATAATGGGTTGTGGTGAACTACCTGTTTTTTGAAAAATGTTAAAATAACTCTAAAACTAAAACATGATGTAATTAAATTCGGTGCTCAGAACATTTGCTCTTGTCCATCAAACAACGTATATGGACAGCCGTTGCACTACCAGCATAGTTGGTTATCAAAGAATAATTCAATGGCATGAAAGTATTAAATTTTAGAATAAAAGCTTCTCTCACACGATTAATTGGAGACTCGTATATGTAATTGTATTTTCAAGCATTAATATTATTTAGATCATCGATAATTTCATAGTTTGTTTTATGTTCAAGATTTTGCATAAACATTTCGCAGTATAAATGAAGCTGAAAATCTTATACATCGCAATGTTAATTTGAAACTATAGTTTAATAGTTTTAGGTTATGGACATTTTCTATTTTCTTCACTCAAAGATGCGATTAATATCAACACTCCTGTAATATATATTGCAATACTAGTGTTGGTGTTCTGTATTGCCACCGCTACCTGTATTTTAATCTGCTTATTGAAAAGAAGAAAACGTAAGTACATTTCTGCTATTTTAACTTTTGAACATCATCAGATAAAACATAACTACTTTACACTTAACGACAAGTTGTTTAAGTTACTCGCAGATGTCTCTGCAAACCAAAAACACAAGTACAAGAAAGCTGAATATGATTAAGTAAAACGACGAAATATTGAGCGTTACGTCCTAAGGGAAGTTACTAACTCCTTCAAAGTTGTATCGACTCGCCGTCATTATTAGAAACGCGGACTATCGAATGCTTTAGTATTGGATTCTAATACATACTAATATATATACTTTGCAACGGTTAAGAAGATGTCTCTAATATACTAATGAACAACTTAAACAGGTGGTTTTAGACTGTTGTTTATTGTCTACAGATTTAAAAGATCGGAATCTAGATCCCAGGTATGCGACTTGTTAAAAAGAATAAATATATTTAGATCTCTAGATTATACTTTGATGTTAAATTTGATGACTTTTTAATTTGCATCAGTAATTACGTGTCATTTCCAGCAAATATTTTGTGTAGCCGACTTTTAATAAATTGCAACATACATTTGACCTGTTTATAGCAATGACACTGCAACCGTTTTACTCATTTCTATGTACTATACTGACTCACAAACAAAATTTACTAATACCTTCCATTTTGTGTATGAGACCAAGGAGATGATATTAAATCTTCAGAAAGTTACTGCATTCTGTTTGTCTCGTGACATCCATGCATGTTAGTTTATTATATGTTAAACTGGTATAATAGCAAGTTTTTTATTTTAATGAATACAATGTTCAATGCTTTTAAAGCTCTATTAATCCAATGAAGGGACTACCATGCCCACAACCGCCACTACAAAGAGATACAGGTAATTAAAATTAGTTTGTAACTAAACTTTACTTTATGTTATTGATAGTAATGAGTTCAAACTTACCTTACCGTAGAAAGCAGTTAGTGTTGCTTTATGTACTTGAAATAAGGGAAGGAAAATAGGAAATTATCAATATAAATCAATGAATTGATGTCAAAATTGTGGACAGGTTGTAGAATAGATGGTGGTTTTTCCAAATGATTTCTGTAAAGGCAACACGTCATTTTAATATGACTATGCTTAATTCACATTGTTAGATGGTAAGACTATGGACGAATTAGCAGCAAACAATCAGTATACGACAATGATGTGAATCAAAAAGAAAGAGTGGTATTAATGCAAAAGTTTCTTGCAACCTTTAAGGCAGTTTTACAGTTAGTATTTCTCAAACTATAGATGTCGTTTTAAACAAGATATAAGTAACTAAGCTTAGTTTCACAATGTTAATTGTGACCCACACGATAATATAATTTACATGCTTAGTAACATTTGTAATGTTGATATCTTTCAAGCCTTTTTCTTAGTTTTGAGCTTTTACGAAACTGTACTTCATTCTGGGTTAAAAAACGAGGGTTCGTAATAAATCGCACAAATGGTAGTGCCTATATGGATTTAATTCATTTAATTTTATAAAAAGTAGCAAGATGTCAGTAATTTGCATTTCATATCAACTTCGCCAGATATGAAGGGACCTATGCTGGAGTTGTATTCGGAAGGGACACAGAGTGATATATATTACAGCGAGATAGAACCACGACAAGGAGTAAACTTCATTTCACTTCTTCCTGGTAGATCAATGTTCAAATACTGGAAAGCTTCTAGCAGTAGCTTCCCAAGGAACAAATTTATAGTTGCAAACACAATAGCAGGTAACGCATAGCAAATGTTTACATTCTTTCTCTAAATCGCATGATCAATCGGTATAGATATAGAGATATATGTATCCATCCATCCATGCATCTATGTATGTAATCACCCACATATCATATTTTGGTCAAAACAGGTTATACTGACCCACGGAACCAAGAAAAGTCTATCATTGATTTCATTTCAAATATTCATCGCCGCCTCGAACAGAATTCAAACATTATACGCTATTTAGGCTGCTCAACTGAAAAAGGTAAGACCAGAAAGGGAAACAACCATTTGTGGTTAGGAATATGTAGTATGTCAGCCGCAGAAAAATGTGTAAACAGTATACATACTAAGGATTATTTTCGTCGGGTCGGTCAAACTATGTGACCATTACCAGCCAACGAATAGCGTCGAATATTTTGAAGAATTTAAGTTCCAGTTTATATTCATTAGTATTTATATTGAATAAGGTATTATAGTAAAGAAACTTATGGTTTGTTAACAAATGCTGATGTACGGTGTAATATTATTACTTATTTTGCTTTTGTTTCCCCCTGAAACTTAATTATGTATACTCATGATGTAGTATAAGCTAAATGAATGGTGAAGGTTTTATCATTGAAGGACAGAGCAGAAAGACATTAAATTCTATAATCATGATACGTTCACTGAACTATATCAAGGTTCATTTAAAAAGAAAAAGGGAATTTACGCAAGGCAAACATTATAGAAAAAAAGAAGAAAACAAGTTTCATATTGCTTCGTGGATTTTGTTACTCGTTAGTTCCACATTACATGTATGTCGAATACTTGGAAAATGGAAACCTGCAAGATTACTTGATCAAAACTTACCAACCAAGGAGAAGAACAACATTGCAGAACCCTGGTCAGATACTACCGCATGGTCTTCAACACCCTGTGTATTTGCTAAAGATGTGGCAAATGCTTTGGAATTTCTTCACCAGAATGAGGTATTTATTGATTTCAATCTGTAATTAATTACAAAAATTGAAACCAAATAGGAAATATAAAAAACACATTTTAAGAAAGAATGAGGGAAAACAAAATCTGCAAAAATACAAGCTTAATGTACACGATTTGTTACTTTCAGCTCTGCCACCCAGGTTTATCATCTACCAAAGTGCTTCTGAATGAAAGAGTTACCTGTAAACTCTACGACTTTTGGCCAATAGATCACACATCTGAGAAGATCGTCCACCTTCGATCACGTGTGAGCCATCCTTCCAAGTGTT
>KN884559.1:18735-47728 GCA_000934455.1 Apostichopus parvimensis
TATTTTATAATTGATTATCACTACAAATACTTACACGTTTTAATTCTGTATATTTAGAAAGTCAGTTCATTCATTTCTCAATATTTTGTAAATTATATTGCATATGTCGTAGAATTATGTTTGCTAAATGAACTAGCCATCAAAGTGAAAGAAGTGCGATATTCTTGCTGTTTTCACTTGTGACAGGTTTCGTAGATGTCTACTTCGTTCCACCTGTATTTCCGCATGATTGTCAGGAAATACTTGACTGTGTGTACAACAGCAAGAATTTCACATCTGGTGTGTACCTGATACGACCGATTGGATACTTAACTCCCTTCGAGGTTTACTGTAGCAACCGCATCGATGGTAGTGGTTGGACGGTGAGTCTGGCGAAATAGTTTTATTCAAATCCGGGAAGGATATGTTCATGCCGTAAAGCCAATTGGAACAAAGCTTGATGATAAGTTCACGCATAATAGACCCTCTTGAAGTGATATGATATAGTGATTCACCCAGACCATGTAGTATACATTAATGTAAACCGCAGGCGTGGTGACACTCACTTGTAAAATTATCACATACGTAACCAATGATATGATCAGTGACGGCGCTACGGGGTGGGGGCTTGACGGGGAATTTGCCCCCTCCACTTCCGATTTCCCCTAAACGTATCCAAAATATGTAGAGCTAGGCTATTTGTTTGTACTAGAAAAAGCTTCCAATGCAATGCATTAATGTGAAAAACAATGTCCAATGATAGCACCAATTGCGTCTAAGCAATTTTACTTGTAGAAAAATTCCCTAACGGGAGAGGTCTGAGCGTACGGGTCACCCCTCTCATATCAGTTTTATCTTTTTTGTCCCACCAACAATATATTACTAACCCCTAGTTGCCCCAGAATGCCTAGGCTGGTGCCGCCATTGGATGAAACGATGCTAACGATATCAGGAAGAAAAGCAAAACACGTTTGGGGTATGTCGTATGTGGTACAGTAGCTGATAAAGTGGAGTATTAGCTCAGTGGTTAACGCCGGTGCCTCCCAATCATAAAGTTCCCGGTTCGAGTCACCCCAAGATTAATGTACGTCGTCCAGTTACAGAGCTGTTGACAATTAACAATTCATAAGCATGGACGTTAAATATGAATGTAAGAGACTGACTTCGGTCGGCTTACGGCTTTCATAAGCAAGTGAGGCTTCTTCGCGAATTCCTGCTTGCAGAAGGATCTAAAATACACTAAAAAAATAAATATACAAAATGGTTATTAATTTCAATTTGCTGAAAAATGAAACAACATCATTTCTACTTTCACCTCTAGATGTGGTTAAGCATTCAGACGTTTATTTGCATATCTATTAATATTTGCGGAATCTTCCATGGATTTGGTATTTCTGGTTTGTGAACTTTGGAAAAGGGGTTTGGATCTGTTCTTCACTTGGTTTTCGAAACAACTTTGTTCGTCATGACTGCACTGACGTAATGTCGAATGGGGTAACCTCGCCTACCTCAGTATATAATAAAGTGGTCAGATGCTGGGGTACACACTCTCCTCCGTCGGATGAGGACGTTAAATGCAGTGCCGGGGGCAGGAATGGGAGCAAATTCACACCTTGCCTCGTTATCCTCTGAACACTTATCGCAAAGGAAGGCTTGAAAAAGCCGGTGTTCATCCACGATCTAACATTGATAAGGTCTCAAATAAGCTACTGTAAGACTTCCTGATCCTTGGGTCGCTAAACTAAACCAAACCAAAACCAAATCAAACCAAACCAAACCAAACCAAACCAAACCAAACCAAACCAAACCAAACCAAACTAAACTAAACTAATATATTTGAATTTTATATTTAGGTCCGAAAATAACAATTTTATGTTATGAAAGCATCATATTGTTTTGTATGCTTTCTGATAGGTCATTCAAAGGCGCTCCGATGGTTTTGTCAATTTTAAGAGAAATTGGTCAGAATATAAAGAAGGCTTTGGATTGTTTGCAACTGAGTTTTAGCTCGGCAATGAAAAGCTATCGTACTTGACAAATCAAGCAGAATACGAACTTCGTGTGGATATTACCTTATCTAATGGATCGTCCTTCTACTCAGCTTACAAAGGATTTCGTATTGCTGATGAATGGAGTCAGTATAACATTGTGAATATGATCGCATTTGACAGCAACGCAGGTAAATATGCAACTGCAGAGAAGTATGTCTGCTTCGTCGAACGTAATAATTGTCCGTTTAGACCGTCAAAAGCTATGAATGCAATGCGTCGTTACTTATGATTGCCAAGGGTAATTCAGTGTGGTTTTCGATTCCCTGCTGAATGCACACGGAAACTATACGATGGTGATATCATATGTGCGTGTGGATTGACGTGCGTATCTTGAGACGTCTTGCCTTTGTGAAGACGATAACATTTTTATGATTCATATTATACTTAGTAAAAGATCTGTGTTTCCTAGAGGTGATACCTCTGCTCAGGTTACTAGAGCTCGAAATTTGAAAACTTTAACAGTGTGATAACTTCATTAGTCAACATTTGCTTGACGTCATACAAAGTAACTTAGGTCCACCATGGTGAATAAAATAGATTTCTCATGTAAGTCATTTGAGGTCAATGGAGGTGAAATTAAACTTAATTTAAAGAGCCCGGTATTATAACTCCCAAAATATATGTTTGCAGGGATAAAATTCATACCTGTGATCCCGGCCTACCAAGGTATGTACAAGAACCATATCGTCGTGATGCCAACAAAAGGCACATTATAATAACCTAATAAACATGTGAACATACCTTGCTAGCATTTGAAGTCAGCAATAACTAAACCTTGAAAAGCTTGTGTATGAAATATAACATTCTGATACATTGAGATCTTCATTCGTTTTCCATTTTCAGGTACATTAATATCTGCTTGTCCTTCGAATATGATCTACGCAACCTGCAGTTACAAAGCAACGTGTGAAGATCCCAACGGACAATCTGGTTATAGTAGCGACTGTTTGGGTTGTGAGTGTTGCACCTGTCCAGTTGGTTTCTTAATGCAAGGGAGTGACTGTATCCTTCCGAGTGAATGTGGATGTTTTGTAACGGAAATCAATTTGGTGATACCAGTAAGATGTTGTATATTAATATGATATGCATTGTGGGTAAACAAATACTAATTCTTGTGATTCCTTTCAAATATTAACAAGTAGTGAATTAATGGAATACCAGATCTCATCCCAAAGTTGGGTTATGAGACCTTTGACCTGTGAAGGTATAAAACCATCACTCACAGAGGAACAAGAGCCCATATCCATGCAAACATTAATTAGGGTTAATGAGCAGGAGCTTACAATATACGTTTGTACCTTTAATATTATCTTGGCCTCGTTTCACAGGTTTTACGACTTTGACAAATGAACCAAGGACGTTGATCTATGAACTAATGACGTCACTTGTGATATCTAGCGTATTAGGTAAAACATCGTATGCCCAAGAAGACAACCTTCATCTGGTACACTGTGTCGTCTAGATTTAGCTAACATTAACGTTTGACCTTCATTGACCTTGTTTTACAGGTTTTATGACTTTGGTACATGAACCATGGACGTTGACCTAAGAGCCAATGACGTCATGTGTTATATCTACCGCATTAGGGATAACATCGTATGCTAACGTTTACAAACTTCATCTGATTCACTGTTCCGTCTATATTGGCTGACCTTAACGTTCGACCTTCCTTAACTTCGTGACCTTTGCATATTTACGTTAATTGGTATGCTACAGAATTACATAGAAACATTTATTTACAAGATGGGTATGTTGGTTTTTCTCGTCTTATGTCATACATAAATATGACAATGCCGGTCGTTCTGTTTATGACAAAGGAGGGATGTTTGTCTCATCCACATAGACCTTTCCGTGTTACTCTATATATGACGTAATAAGAAACGGGGGCACCACTTTCGATGGTGAATAAGGCATACCTTCATGTAATACATGATGTAATACGCATGAGGCTTACTGTCTCGGTATTTGTTTAAAACATGTACGCACACATACAGACACATTACTTTGACCACCATTCTAGATTACATCATACACCGTTGTGGTACTCTTTGGAACTCTCCTTCAGGACTCACCCAAACTGTGACTTCAAAATTCGTGTCCTATAGGCTATAGATGCAAGATATAATTGTACGAATTACCATAAGGATTGTTATCTTCTTGTAGAACAGACAAACGTATTTCAACAATGACTGCAGCCAGAAGTGTTCCTGTAGTAATAACCGACTGATCTGTGAAGACAACAGATGTAGTACCAATGCTGTATGTGATGTCAAGAATGAAGTACGACAGTGTTATTGTAATGAGGGATATGAAGGTGAAGATGACGGTGACATTTGTGAGTCCTTGTCAGATTGTCAGGATGTTTATGACGCTGGACATAGACAAGATGGCGTGTATACCATTCTACCAACTGGATGGCCAGATTCACCATTTAGTGTCTATTGTAAAATGGAAAATGGTGGAGGATGGACAGTAAGTTGTTAAAGCATCAATACATTGTGAAAAATAATATTACTGGCGACTATTCCAAACATAACTAATACGACCCTTTCCATTATGATTTGTTATAGATCATCGTCTCGAACCTTCCTATGCCTCATTTCGTCTCCTTATACCATTTTCTCCCATCCAGGTTTTTCAACGTCGCAGTGGCGGCAGTACCAGTTTCTATCAAAACTGGGATGCGTACAAAGAAGGATTTGGGGACCTGAACGATGATTTCTGGCTTGGGAATGAGAAAATATATCATCTTACAAACCAAACAGGTTACAAGCTGCGCTTCGATGTTGTTACTTCAGGTGGAGATCAGAAATATGCTTCATACACCGAGTTTCAGATTGAGTCTGAGAGTAATAAATACAGACTGAATAAACTAGGCACCCATGATGGAACAACAGGTTTGTTACCCCTTTTAATAACACGTACAATCTTGTTCTGCTTTTCTTAATTATTCTTTTATGACTTATTTCAGGCTAATTTCATGCTAACTTCAAGCTTAAAAAATGCATTGCCGATTATAAGAAAATTTAAAATGAAACTGTTTCCTGGTAAGAGAAATGAGAGAAGAATATATCAATTTAAAGAACAAAAAATTCAGATCAGGTGATCAAAGTCTAATCATAATTTACAGGTCAGAAGCGTGAAAGAAACGGAAACGAAAAGAGACTTGCTAAGGTGCGAAACAACGAAGAACACTGTAAAAGAAATTTATTTATCAGTCAAAAAGCTATCAAAGATAATAAAAAAACGGCAAACAAAATGTAATGAAGTATTAAAATATGAATTCTTGGCCACGTATACTACACTGTTTCCACATTCAGTTTACTGAAATTAATGCTTATTGATTTCTTTGAATCACACACAAATCCAAACTTTCTTTTCAAATAAATTATTAATTGTATGTATAAATTATGATTGAATTACAGAATCCCCATTCTTAAGGCTCAATTTGTGTTTGTCACATTATAATTATAATGGGAAATTGATAAGAACATTTATGAACAGTATTAAGATGAATTGCTTTAACATAAATACTTTAAAAAACATATTGCTTCATAATCTTCATTAAAATCGCAGGATTTAATTAAACGATAGAAATAGCATAACTAAAATTATTTTTATTCCTTCTCCTTATAAACAATGAGAATGTTACTTTCTACTAACATTTAAATTATCTCGGGAGGCAGGAAATATAAGACTGGGAGTCACATAGCAGCATTGATTTTTTACAAAGTTATGATTGTTTGAGCTCATGATTGTGGCTTACATCAAACTTAAGGGCGGGACGGGGAAATGGTTATGATTGGCTATCAGATAGCCGACTAATAAATATATACATGTCATGTTAGCTATATGGATTCAATTGTACCCATGACAATGATCAACAATTACGGACTGGTTTTCTTATCAAAATCGCTTATTAATAAATGTCAGTAACCTAATACAAGCAAATTTCTATATAAAATGGTATATGCCTCTTTTGTATATTATCTCTTTAGCTAGTTCTTTGTGCTTTGGGAAAAATGTAACTTGCGTTGTTCATTCTGTGACAGGTACACGTTTTGATAAGAATAGGGGCAAAGCTTTCAGCACGTATGACCGAGACAATGATGATTGTGACGATATTATCTGCGCGGACGGTCACCGAGGCGGGTGGTGGCACTCAAATCATTGGTGCAGTCACTGTCATAGTTATATTTACAATTTCTGTGACCAGTTTCCTTCCAGTGAAGACTGTTACAGTGTTTGCACCATTGACAACCTTAATGGAGATTACAACGGCGGCCGTGGAGAAAACATCTTCTCTGAGCATAGTGATAACTGTAACCTTAGCTTCACGGAGATGAAAATTCGACCTTCCTCTTGAGCACAAATATTTCAGTAACGTCGATATAATATGTTTGGATTGAGATTAAATGTTTCAACCAAACTATTTGAGAACAGAAATTTATCGTTAATTGAAGCAACTTTATACTTTCTGTTTTGGATACATTTTCGATGCTATTATATTGTATAGTATATACCACGACAGCGAAATTCATGAACATGACCTATCAAGTTTCATTTCAAATTCTCTTTTATTCAAGAAGGCATGAATGAGATCATTTTTGCCCTAATGCTATCTACTTAGGATAATGACAGTACCGCAACGCCAACCATTTAAACGTTCTATGTTCAAAATTGTAAGAGGAGCCTAGTTACACTTTTACTTTCATAAGCAAAGTTTGGTGTCGTGATTAAATTGGCATAGTGCCACTATTTGTTTTACGACACAATGGATTATAACCCATACTACCATAGTGTGGTTCACAGGGATTTCTGTTCTTCAAGTTTTCTAATGCGATGGATTTATTTTATGTTTTCACTACAAGAAGAAAATAGAAAGGGAATATCATTAATTGGATTAACCATTGCGCCTTCTGTCAAGTTGCTGCTCAGATCTTAAGTTTCATTTAATATGAATTATGTGTTTCTTTGGATTTCCAAGAACAATCACATTATCGATACCCAGAACTTATCCTTGGTTGGAAACAGTTGGCGGCAGATCATACCTACATCTTAAATGGTGATTAAATAATTATTAAAATGAAAGAAATAGGGTTAAATTTCGTCAATTCTCGCGTAGTATCATTAATCACGCATTTTTGGAATGATATAATAAGAAAGAATGTACAGAAAAAACGTTGTTTTTTCCTTTTGGGTTCTCGTCTTTCACATCATTGTACATAAGTAACATTTCTACAGGACATGTATTTGTTTGTACTGTCATGCTAAACCATTCCCGCGCACTGATGCGGGAACATATGTGATGTGGCGAAAGGAACTTGTGTAACATATACTACATGGTATTACATATTCTCCAAAGTTTACACATTTCATTAAGCACACAAACAAAGTACTATAATGGTATAAATCATGCTGTGGTTGGGAGTTTCGTATACACTCTATACGGTTAACAATATTGCCAAATGCTAGTCTCGTAGTAGATCAAGGTATACATATGTTGAGTCAGAAGGTAAGTAATTGCTCATAAATTTCCAAAGCAGGTTGGTTACGTTTTATGAATTTCGCTGCTGACTAATGCCTTAATTTAATTTACAAAAGTTACAACAATTTAATCTGGGAAATGTAAGTGTATATTACTTAAGTTCCCAACAGATGGACAAAGTAGAATCAAGTTACGTCCTCGTTCATGCGACATGAACAATTCCCTCTGTACAAATGTCCTAGCAGTTTTGAGATTCCATTGTCCTTGATGCACCTAACGTCTCCTTTTCTGGCAAAAGAGAGGCACCAATCGTTGATAACGTGCTCGTCATCATATCATGAGATGGGCACTGCATAAGAACCCACCTGTGATCCTAATTATGTCGAAGGTTCACAGATTACAGCTTACGGTTTTTGATGACGGGGGGCCTTATTATATGTGAACACAGTGTTAATACACTTAGAGCCTTAGTACTTATTATCGAAATATTTCCTTTTTATACATCATGATACACTACAAAGAAACTAAATATCAAAATATATGCAACCCCCACTCCCCAATTAGAAAAATATATTCGTAAATCAATATTATTCCTAACGTCCAAGGAAATGGTGGTCAGCAATGCGTGTCAATAGTTATGAAGCTATAACGCAACTAGCACCTTGCTCAACCACACAACGTAATGATCTGGTCCGGGATAGAATCTGCAATCCTTACATCGCGTTTTCCCTTGACCACGACGCATCACAAACTGGTTCGGGGTGATAACCCTTACCCTTAAAACCTCTCCGCCAGTTCAGCAATACATAACGTCGACAAATCAACCTCACCCCACACCCCTCTCCCTCAAAATGTTTCTGAATACTGACCTGTTGAATTACACTAACAGCAGAGGTTCAATTTCTCGTAACTGTCTGCTATCTTGGAGGATGGAGGGGGGGGGTGAGTCTCAGATCAACGTCATTCTACCTCTCACTGTGACCCTGTCAGTAGATCTTGTTTGCCATGAAAGGAATGGGGTTAATATGTCAGTAGATCTTGTTTGCCATGAAACAAATGGCGTTAATGTGTCAGTACATCTTGTTTGCCATGAAAGGTAAGGGTTAATGGGTCAGTAGATCTTGTATGGTGTGTTGTACTTTAATAACTTATTCTGAAGCCGTGCCTGTTCATTATAACTAAAATCAAAAGGAATATCGTCTTCAGAAAGCTTCTTTTGTGTTCAATATACCATTCGACTAATTTCATTAATGACGGTGATTAATGTCTCGCTCAATCTCTCGTAAAGACACAGCAGTGAAGGTTTATTTGAATACCATCCTATTATAAATCAACAACGTAGTAAATGAAAGGATATTTTGGTCACTCACTATTCAATAACATTGAAAAAATCAAGCTCTTTCATAAAGTGTGTTTCTGAGATGAACTGATAAAAGAATTGTATATATTGGCAACTGCAACAGAGATATATTCACAAAACCATTATATTCGAATAATATTAGATATACATCTTTCGATAGCCATGCTGTTCACGGTAACTAAAATCGAAGGAAATATACGTCCTTCATAAAGCTTATTTTGTGTTCAATATATCGTTGAGTATATTCATTAATGGCTGTGAGAACTTATTTGCTTTTATCACAGCTAAGCTTTATCCAATAGTTGAAAGGGAACTGTACTTTGATGACAACAAACACTTATAGAAAAGCACCTATTAGAATATATACCAATATAGTTGTTAATGTCCTACGGGTTCTAGTCAAGGAACCCTTGTAGATTGAGCTTCCAACATAGTCATGTTTCAAACTTTTTATTGGTAACGATATCGAATATGCTTATCTTACAAACTAAACAAAACAATGCTATCTGCTATATTGCAAGCTTTAGGTTGCATACACCTCTTAGAGTCTATACCAATCCGCCCGAATGTTCTCCTACAGGAAAGTGCCAACAAGCAGAAATAGAACATTTTTTTTTGCTATGTTTATGGCTTGCATGTTAAAGAACATGAATGAAAATAAATGTTGCGCAAAAATTGGGTAAGTAAATCCCCTTTAGGCCTCCCAGGAGCAGAGTACGAAAATTGTTGACTACTGATTGAAGAGGTCGTTTACAAGTGAGGGAAACTTCAGGCTCTCATAGCAAAAAATCTGCATCATACGGAAAATTGACATATTTGCCACAAACCAAGGTTTCAATGGTTGGCGTTTCAAGTTTTATACTGCGGTACTCTGTGTATCCCAAGTAGAGAGCATTAGTGAAAATGGATCCATTCATGCTTTCTTAAAAAAAAAAAAATTGAAATGAAACTCGATAGGTCATGTTCATGAATTTCATTGTCATGATATATTTTAGAATAGTATGGCATCGAAAATGTATCCAAAATATCAAGTACAAAGATGCTTGAATTAACGCAAATTTTTGTTCTCAAATAGTTTGGCTGAAACAATAAATCCGAATCTAAACAGGTTACATCGACGTTACTGAAATAATTGTGCTCAAGAGGAAGGCCGAATTATAATCTCCGTGAACCTAAGGTTGCAGTAAGCACTATGGTCAGAGAAGATGTTTTCTCCACGGCCGCCGTTGTGATATCCATTTAGGTTGTCGCTGGTACAAACGGTGTAAGAGCTTCCACTCCAAGGAAACTGGTCACAGTAATTATTACTATCACAGTTACTGCATCAATGATTCGAGTGCCACCATCCGCCTAGATGTCCGTCCGCGCAGTTGAAATTGTCACACTAATAATTCCATCGGTCATACGTGCTGAAAGCTTTGCCTTTATTGTCATCGATAAGTGTACCTGTAAACAGAATGAACAATGCATATGACACATTGTTGGTGTTTTCAATCTGCAATTTCTCTCGCCATCGTAAACATTTACATTTTCAAAAGGAGGGGGGGGGGGGGATTTCATCTGAACGGGTCTTAGGTTACAGTTAGGGGGTAAAGAGGGAAGTATGGACCTCTTAACTGAAGAAACATAAAAAAGAGCAATGATGAGCTTTTTACTGCAGTCTTGTGTATTTATGAACTGTTGTAAATAGCAACTTGAAAAAACAAAAGAGTAATGCAACAAGAATGTAAGGTGGCATCTGGTATTTTTTTTTTCAGGTGGCCATATTTGCGCAACTGTGTTGAATGTGGACCCGTCTGTCCATAGTGTACTATCTACATGAACGATATTAAGTTTCAAAACAATGCAGAGAAATGTTTCTGGCGACCCTTTATTGTTTGTCCAGAGTTCATGTGCCCAGTCATCACAACTTTGACATTTCATCATCTGCTCTCCAGCATTGCTGTTAGCTTTTTGTGCAATTTAGACAGGGCCAGTTTTCACCTTTCTTGGGACAATTAAGTTTGCCTGCTTTAGGTGGATTAATTCTTTTTTTTTACTTTTTTGCTCTCTGTGGTTTTGATGGCTTCCTCTTTTCGTGTTTGATTGTTTATTGTTTACCATCTTATTCGTATCCGTCTGTTGGTGATCTAGTTTTCGTTTGTAAATAGAACTGGTGAGAACTTTAGCATGGTTTATATTTCTTTTATTTCTTAGTTCCTTAGAGGACCCTGATAACTCACTGAACAACAACTCATGCTCCTAGTTCCTGATGTTACAGTTGTAGCTGGATTGACATCACTTGCTGTTGATGATACTGTAGCATAGCTAGTTCCTGATGCTTCTGTTATAGCTGGTCATATTTCACTTGCTGTTGCTGATACTGTAGCTGAGCTAGTTCCTGATGCTTCTGTTGTAGCTGGATGGACATCGCTTGCTGGTGCTGATACTGTATCATAGCTAGTTCCTGATGTTTTTGTTATCGCTGGATAGATATCACTTGCTGATGATGACAATGTGGTAGAACTAGTTCCTAATGTTTCTGTTATAGCTGGATATATATCACTTGATGTTGATGATACTGTAGGATAGCTAGTTCCATAATGTTAATGTTGTAACTGGATATATATTACCTTCTGTTACTGATACTGTAGCAGAACTTGTTCCTGATGTTTCTGTTGTAGCTGGATATATATCACTTGCTGGTGCTGATACTGTAGCAGAACTTTTTCCTGATGTTAATGTTGTAGCTGGATATATATCACCTTCTGTTCCGGATGTTTACGTCTCATTCCATCTGTAGCATACATCAACGTTATTAAATATTCTCCATTATGGAAGTTCTCTGTAGAATTGTTTCACAAATTAACAAAAATCATATCCAATGAACTCAATACTACTGTACGTCGGACCATAATAAGTCTCCCATTTACTTGTATACCTGTATACAGTGTTATCTTAAGTAAGATACAATTCCGTTTTAGCGGATTAAGTCCATCAACGTGATATGTTGATAGGAAGGTATGTTATTAAAATGTAAGACATGTTTTCTCAAAACAGACTGAAATGAATAATACAGATCCACCGTAGCTATCGTTTCATTTTATTTTATTTTTTTCCCGGTTATGCACACATTTTATCTGTAGGTCTTTATTTTTGTAGGCACGTTATAAACACGTACCTGGGAAATCCCAAGAACGAGGAAATAGCGATTTTATACTGTGCGTGTAACCATGGAGGTCTGTTTTTACCTCCATGGTGTAACACTACTGTCCTAGGGACAGTACTAAAGGAAACTATTAAATTTCCAAATCCGAACTGTTCCAAAACAGAATCTTCTTATCGACTTGATTGCGTTGGCACACAGAAGAAATAAGGGAATACATAAAGAAAATAACCAGTTAGTAAGAAAAAATGAAATATTTAATGCTTCAAATTTATATTTGTTATAGTAATGGCAACTACAAATAATTAACGTGCTTCTTCGAAAAGAAAACTAATAAATTAGCAACAATGTATTATAGTATTTGTGCCTGTTTCAAGTAGAAGGGAAATATAAAGTTAAGAATGTTCTATGGGGGAATTTTTACCGAGAGGATCACTATTGATTTTAATTTAAATACGTCATATATATCATGATCAAACATGGATTTCGAATTACGAAAAGAGATCTTATGAATTCAACTCTGACATTTGTTACTGTCAGATGAGTTTTAAAATTCCTATGGCTTATTTTCTATACCGGATCATATGTATTGGCGGAATTACAAGGAGCATGGGAGAGGGGAAGGGGGGGGGGGGTAATTGCTTCCACTCTTCCCAGACCTATTGTTGGCTTTGTTAAAACCAATTCGATCGGTAATTTGGTTGGTTATGCCAAAGCTATACTGAAAACTCTGCGATATTGTTATACTTATTTATATGTCATTATATGTCATATTGTTTAGCTTAACGATGCCAAGAAATGAAAACTAAATATGACGTATATGGTATTGCATCATTTCAATACCTTTTAAGGTATTAACTTGTACCGTACTGTAATGGTGCCATGAAATCTGAACATAAACCACGTGAGCCACACCGACTGCCCTTGACATGAATACTAATATAATAATAATAATATGTCTAGACGAATGAGTATAAGAATGGTTGCCTAGCACCACTGTATTATCCCGGGTCATTTCGTATCTGGCTTAATTGCAGCAGTATGGATTTGACATTCATTCCAACTTTATACTGCAAGAGGTATCTTTGTACAATGATGTACTTGTTAAGAAGACATCGTGGAGGTTTAACCTCTCTGTTTCTCATCATTTTTGTTTCCAGCAGCGTGTCTTCTCAAGAAGGGGTAAGTTTTTTCCTTTTTTATTTCACTCGTAACATCTGTCATATAACCGTTTCGATGTTTAAGCAGAACTTAATTGATATGTTTTTGAGCTGCAGTGCTAAACCCTCTCACACTCTACTTTGGTGATTTGCTTGCACTTAATCGAAGAGATAAAAATATTAAACATTGTAACTAACAGTACCAATGAAGTCGAATTCGACAGTCACACCTACTAGTTGTTAATTTATCGTTTCGTTATTTGATTTGTCTCTATTAGTTAATTAAGCAGATAGTAAATAGTGTATAGATCACATTTACCAATGGATCCATATTTACATGAAGAACATGTAATCATTGTATATAAAGTAAACTACATTGTCGTTGAAAATGAGAAGATACGCACTGTCTTTTGCTAGCTGCGATTTGTACTTAGTCTGCTTGATTTATTGCGCATTATTCTGTTGTTAAAACTTAATATTTTGACAGACATGAAGGAATTAAAAAGAATATTTCAATAGTAAAGTAAGATACATCATCATCAACCGATTAAGTCACACTTTATTGGATGTCAATTTAAAGCTTCGTTATTTGATTTTCTCTATTCGTTAAGCAAATAGTAGTATAGAACACATTTACCAACTGGTATATTTTATGTCATTCCCTAAATTCCTTTAATAATGACTTTGTTAAAAAAAGCTCAGACGGATTCCTTTAGTTCGAAGTACAATTAATTACTGTATATAAAGTTAATCTGCAAAACTTATACACATTTTGAACTGTAAAATACATTGTCATTGAAAATAAGAAAATACGGTGTATCTTTCGTTAGCTGCGTTTTGCACTTAGTATGTTTGAATTTTTGCGCGTTTTTGTTGAAGAATAAACCTCATGTCTTGGCAGGCACGTATACTAATATACAACATCATAAACAGTAAGTCGTTATTCTTAAATAGGTTACTCTATAACAGCTAAATGAATTGAAGAGCTTAAGTACGCTAAAGCAATTACCTGTTGTCTACTTGACTTACCAAAGTATGTCTACAATGCTAAAACCGATAATGTATCCCTTAATTTTACTCCTACTTTTTTCCTCTTCCTTACTGATATATTAACAGTTACAAGGGTAAATCGAGACTTCTTACTTTAAGGCTATACTTCAATTCAGATATAACTTTTTTTTTAAGTTTATTATCCACACATCCATAAGTATTAATATACCATTCATATAGCCTAAACTTAATATTCATCCATTCTGAAGTTTTACTCTGTTTATTTTTCTATACTGGATGGCAATGGGAGAGTATATTTCTAAATATTATTCCACAACATTTTAAACAACAAATTTATTTATCGAACACATCATTTACGTCATAAGATTTATTCTCAGAATTATATCTTCTTAAAATCAAAATCGAAGAAATGACAAAAGGTTCTTTATCAGTTTTGTGTGATTGCTTAATCAATCAATTGCTTTGATCATGAAAATCCTGATCCGACTCATACCTGAACTTACTATGGAAAGCTTAGACTTTTCATAGACTACATGCTAATTATAGGGAACATTTTGCAACATTAATTCTGAATTGTTCTTTTAATATGTTGATTTCAATATATTCAAATGTTGCTATCATATACAAAATATTCAGCAAAAGAGAAATCATGGCTACGCAGATTTGGTTTGCTAAAATTTACTAGCCAGTTAGGAAAAAAGAACGAAAAGCAACTGCACATTTCTTTCCGTCATTTGTAGATATCGACGGTTCAGTCGATGTAATTTTAAATAGGTATTTGAGAATATTCAGATTTGACGAACATATGCCTTCTTGAAAACTTTAGCATTATCTTATAAACACACAGTGGATATGGAAGGTCCATTTTGCGGAGTGTCACTTGTTTGTTTAAGGAAACAAATCATTCTAGAACAATAGTCTATTCTGTCTCTGGCAACGCGGTGTAATAGTTGATTGTGTCCCTAAAATTCTACTTTATTGGAAAATCATGATAACGTACCGTAGTAGTTGAAGACTTATTATTATTATTGTGAATAAACTATTTGAAAAAAAATGTCATTACGAAGGATGCCAACTATTGAACTAAGAATATTTGTTGCAAAAATCATTATAACGTACCGAAGAAGTTAAAGATTTTCTATTATTGTGTCAACAATTTTATTGAAAAGTCATTACGCAGGATGTCAACTCTTTTCTCCTCAAATCAAGTCTAAGTTAGAATACATAAATTAAGTCAACCTCCATTCCTGAACAGCTCCTTAAGTTGCATGACAATTGATAAATGCTTATCATTTCCATTTGTTTAAGATGCCCATAAAGCGTTCTTTGGTCTGACAAAACGCTTAGCGTATTGTGTACATTTTGTGCTTTGTAATATAAAAATGCGTTTTTTTGTGTAACAAAAATGTTTAATTTGCCTTTCCATAGAATGTAATGCTTCGTAAGCGCTAAACATGCATTGTCGATAAAAAATAATTCCGTACACCAAATACCCTGTCGACTTAATTAACTACTTAACTAGTATGAATTATTTAGTTTGTGTAGTAAATTAATATAAATGAACGATTACAATGAAGTTAGTCAAAAGATATACTGACTTTACTCCAAACGTTGCTGTTGTAAGAATTGTCAATTGATTTCATCGATGATGTAGTTGTCGGTATTTTTAGGAAAATAACCGACACTTTTATCGAAATTCGCTGTTGTAAAAATTGAATTTGCTATATATATACCACATATATTTATCATCGTTGTAAGAATAATATCAGTGTTGTAAGAATTGGCTTTTTATCATTTATCAATTGCTTTTGAAAGGTGATTCCTTGGCAGTTTTAAGGATTGTCAATTGTTTTAAATCATTGATGTCGTTGTCGGTTCTTTTAGGAAAATATACAAAATAATGTTATCAAGAAGGTACCTTCTTTCGTTGCAGCAGTTTCAACGCGCTACAAATTTTCGTCATATTTAGACTTATCCCAAACCGCTGTTCTTTGTAATATCAAAATGCGTTTTTTGGTGTAACAAAAATGTTTAATTTGCCATTCCATAGAATGTAATGCTTCGTAAGCGCTAAAGATGCATAGTCGATACAAATTAATAATTCCGTACACTAATTACCCTGTCGACTTATTTAACTACTTAACTAGTATAAATTATTCAGTTTGTTTACTAAATTAATATAAATTAACGATTACAATGAAGTAAGTCAAAAGATAAACTGACTTTACTTATCAAAACGTTGCCGTTGTAAGGATTGTCAATTGATTTAATCGTTGATGTCGTTGTCGGTTCTTTTAGGAAAATATACAAAATAATGTTATCTCACGAAGGCACTTCCTTTCGTTGTAGCAGTTTCAACGCGCTACAACTTTTCATCATATTTAGATTTATCCTAAACAGCTGTAAATAAAAGCAAAACGATTTTTTTTCCATTAATAGTCACCATCATTTAATGTGTGTAAAAGTTACATTTTTTCTTCATTTCCAAAATAAATAATGAGTTCCATTTTTTCGAAATTTGTGAATACATAATGCAGAGGTGAAATTTGCAAAGCATCTTTTTTTATGAAAAATGTTCATGTGTGTTTACATATTGCACTAGAAAAATATGTTATTTTGAAGGTTTACACGTTTCTTTCATAAAATTATATGTTCCACAAGAAACTCTATCGAACAGATTATAATTGTTTTAACCTAAAAGAAGGCAAAACCTAATGGAAATAGAGTAAATGTTCATTGTCTTGAAGAAATTAATCGGCTTCAAAACAAGCTAAATGTATGGGACATTAAACCTAAACAATATATTTACAATGTTTCAAGACAATTCTAAACTTAAACGTTCATCGGTCTGTGTTTTGTACTGTGAGAAATGCCATTTTTATCGGGTTACGGTTAATCTTCAAAGTTCATCTAAATTGAAGGAAACGATTTGACCTAGAAGCTATTTACCAATACAGGTAAACGACTGAGTCAATAAGTCTTTTTTGAACTTGTACTAAAATAACAAGCCATTATGTGAAATATTGTAATTGATTTATGATAAAATAAAATACAAATTGTGACTTATCTTTCCAGAGGACAATGTAAAAAAAAAAAATTGTAACGTTGTCACATTTTACTATATAGTAGTATACTGTATTTATTGGACGATCATTTTATTGAATTATTTTGACCTTATTTTAGCCGGAACGTCAAAGGAGCGTAAATGACTACGGAGACCAAACTCTCAGTAAGTTTTTTTTTAAATATTTGAATCTTCAAAATGTTAACAACATTGTTACATTTTCCTACCCTTATCTCCTCTCCCTTTCCCTTGCCTCAACTGCAAGTGAACCTCGAAAGAAGATAAAAATCATAGTGTTTATCTTTTAAAGACAACTTTATCATAACATAACAATTATGAAAGTGTTTGATATACAAATCGTTTGGAAATCATCGTGAAAGTCACCTAATGTTGTTGACATAACTATTATGAATAACATAAGCGCTCTGCAACTTCCAAGAATGTTAGTTTTCTATTAAGATATTTCTTTTAGTATATATATATATATTTTTTTGTATGAAATCGTATGATGCATGGGACACAACCTTAGCTATAAATAATATACACCGTCCATAAATACGGTATTTGAATTTATTTTTTTAATTGCTCAACTTACCAAATTTTGCACGGATTGACTACATTTAAAAAGAAACCTTTAATGTGGAAACTGTTTGAAATAATACAGACCAGAAATTAATAGGAACTAGATATTAAAATCACATCTACCTAATTGTTATGCCACATTTTTTTATACTGTGGTCAGGAAATGACGCAAGTGGTTGTGACGATTGACATAGTAAACACAAAAGGTAGGCTATATGATCTCGGTTTCTCAAACAATTGTATCCGCAGTTATGAAATAAAAACAAACTATTGTTAACATATCTTAGCTTGGTGTAAGGTATGCTTATGTTGTGATACATTATCCTTTTAGCGTCATCGTTTTTCCTCTACCAACGTGCTGAATACCCACGAGACTGCCATGAAGTGCTAAGCCAATGTCCATCGTCTATAGACGATGGTGTTTACGTCATCAAACCAGACGGCTATCCTGAACCTTTTGAAGTATATTGTAACAACAGTCTAGGTGATGGTGGATGGACGGTAGGTGTTATCTTGCGTACTGTGAATATTGTGTTTTCATTGCAAGATTTGTCACCACAATTGTTATTATTCTTGTTACAATAACACATTGCTCATACTACAGAACTTTTTATATTATAATGATGTAATAATATATTATAGTATACGCTATTTTTTGGATCATTTGGTGTGGTTTGTAAGTGATTTTAATTTGTTTTTATTATCTCATCCTTCTCTTCCTGCATGTTGTTTGTTCCATGTTTCAGTATAGTTTGCCTTTGTTTCGTTTCTCACTAGTCTTACAGCTAATAGCTAACGGTCTTACAATTCAGTCAGTTTGTTTTTTTGATCTCTCACATTATTTTAACAGATCATACAGAGACGAGAGGATAGTTCAATCAACTTTAATCGTACGTGGGACGAATATGAAAATGGTTTTGGTTTCCTTTCTCATGAATTTTGGCTCGGCAATGAGAAGATATCCTACATCACCAATCAAAAGAAATATCAGCTACGCGTGGATCTAACTACAGCATCCGGTATTTCATTCTTCGTGACGTATGAAACTTTCCGCATCAGTGACAGCTTCAGTCATTACAAACTGGTTAGCACTGGAGAGTATACCGGAGCAGCAGGTGGGTTATTAAACTGATAAACTTCTTAAATGGACACGTTTCTCACCCGAACTGAAATGTAATATGTTTAAACAGTGAGATTAAAATATAGCAATTATTGCTATTCACACATGTTTCAATTATTTGATAATATTAACATGTTTGACCTGCGGTGTGATACAGAGCGGGACTATTCCGCTTACTACCAATATGCCTCCCAGCCTCAACCAAGCTGACACCCATGCCATAAACCAAGATATATAAAGAAGAATGTGCTCGTTTTTATATTTAATATTCATTTTGCAGCATCTAAATTGTCTTTACCTCATTAGCACTTTGTTGGGCCTTGCTATCAAGCAATCAGCTCAGACGTAATTTCTTCATACATCGATCGATTTTGTTCATCTAGTAAGGGCATAGAGCGGTTTGCTATTTATTTCATTTGTTTATTTAGATGTGTCTTTTAAGCTGTGAAGCATGTTTCGCATTTTTATACAATATCAAATAATAATTTATTAACATGATGTGTTATTGAGATGATAGATCATCAGACACTTTGCATAAAGCTTTCCTCTTTTTATGTCGTAACTTAATTGTTATTCCTATTCCAGACACATACTTTGAGTGGTGTCATACCAACAAGGTTCTCAACAGGTGTAAATGCGAAGGTTCTTGCGCCGATCCTACATGCACCGAATCATGCTCAAGTACACCCACTTGCGTTTGTCCCGATGGGTTCTTGATGGACGGGAAAGATTGTAAACCTAGAGAGAATTGTAGTTGTTTCATAGAGGAAGCAGAGAACGGTCAAGGAGTAGTTCTAGCGGTAAGATATAATTTTTTTATTGTTGACGTATCAAACTAATTTACAATGAGGAGAAAAGCCGGAACAGTTATTATGGTGCTTGAAATGATTAATTTTAAAAACGTCAACAATTTTCCCTGCAGCTGCTCTAATTTTATGAAGGAATGTCACATATTGCACTGCTCAATATGTCTCCACATGAAACATTGAGTATTCCCATTAAGGGATTTAAGTATCATGTATCTACTTGAAAATGCCCACCGTTTTATCTCGTTAGGAAGGTGAAGTATATGTGAACCCTTCTTGTACTAAGCGATGTTCTTGCAACAGCGGTCTGTTAAGCTGTGATGATTCATACCGGTGCAGTCCCAATGGTAACTGTGAGGAACGACAAGGCATATTACAGTGTTACTGTAACACAGGGTACACGGGCGACGGAGTCCTGTGTCCTCAAGCCACTTCCCCAGACTGTGGTAGCTTTAGAGGAGAAATATCGAATAGCATCCAAAGTATACAACCAGCTGGGTGGACAGATGGGCCATTTCAGGTCACGTGCGATGTCACAGATGGAGGAGGCTGGTTGGTATGTAATTTATCGTCCACTTAAATGTTTTTGTTATTTCAAGGATAAATATTGGTAACGCTCAATTTACTTAAATTTCATAGCCATTGTTGTACTTTTCATGAGTTTCAATGCTGATTATAGTACGAAATGTAGTGGTCCACCTGCACGCTATAAGATATTAAATCTCACCAAAAAGGTTGTTAACTTTGAAACTTAGTCTAAAGCGGTTCCTGTCTTAATGTAAAGGGACTGTAGAAGTGGAGTTGAGGGTCTATCAAGTTGATTGGTTTTTGTTTCCTGTCTCGTGGAAGACTTTTTTGATATGAATAATTCAGTAATTTTAGCATAAGTATTATTTAAAGTAAGTCTAGATTACATTCGATCAAATTAGAGAGTCATATATATTTCGTCATATATAGACGATTATTATAGCGATTGATTAATGTAGTTCTATTTATAATGTACAATTGTAGTTGCTTAGACACGTTGCTTTTGACATGTCTTGTTCGTAGTTAATTAAAAAGAAAGTGCATTGCATGATGAGATCATTTCATCATATGCATGAAAATATAAGCTTCACGTCTACTTTTAAGGAAGCAATGAAATATATTTGACTTTTGCATATGAAGTAATACCAAGTTTATGAAAATGTATGATAACCCTTGCAGCTTAATAGTAACCATTTACTATAGATCGATAACCAGCTTTTTTAAATGATTACGTCCTTCTTTTCATTGCTGAACTTACAGGTCTTTCAACGCCGTGTTGATAGTAGCGTCGACTTTTTCTTATACTGGGACGATTACAAAGATGATTTTGGCTCCGTCGATGGAAATTTCTGGCTTGGAAATGACAAACTTGCAGCGTTGACGAGCCAAACCCAATATGAACTAAGAATAGACTTTGTTTCCAAATCTGGAGAACATTACTATGCTAAGTACAGTTCCTTCAGCGTAGGCAGTGAGGCAACTAAGTACTTACTCAGCGTCAGTGGTTATGACTCTTCCAGTACAGTAGGTGAGTTCTTCTTCTTCTTTCCCAACTACAATTTACAAATACAAAACACAAAATACAAATTTATAATCTGATGTGTCTGGTAGTCAAATACTATTATAGCTAAAGGACCTATGATTGAACGGACTTCTTTCAACAGTTATGAAACATGAAAAATGTGTATTCACCATATTAATAACAAAGTGATTAGCAATATAAGGTAATTTGTTTTGACCTTTTCGACTATAGACTTTAACTACCACAAGCTAGAAGCTTTAAAAATTGACAGAGAAAGCAACAAATCTAATGAGAATCCACTATTAACCTTAAATTAAACAGAAGCAATATCATACGTACGATAGCAGCTATATGTGCTGTAAATCAAACTAGGCGATGATATTTACATGTCATTGTACGTAACAACGTCAATTAAACATCAATTAACTGCATCGAGATGACTGGATGTATACAAGATCGGGCGGATGATGGATAAACCGTAGATATTTATTGTAAATGTGACTGTTCGTCGTAGATTCTCACCACATTCAATTGACCAGGCTGGACATATGTAATATGTTTGTAGCATGCCGTAACGTCCCAGTGAAGATGACATGGAATACCAGCTTTAAGTGTAAAGTAAAATACATGGAGCTCCACAATCACAATGTCAAATGGATATGGCCACTTAGGTGCTGTTGTAAGATGATGCTATCAGATTTATCAAAATGTTATGCAGTGCAGCCTCTATCCACCCCACCCCTCCCACACAGAAAAGAAATAAAATAAAAGGGAAATAAATGTGTAAATACATTTTTTATATGGAATATTCTATGTGTGATTGGGAGAACATTGTAATTTGATTTGGTAACGGCTGCAACCTGTCATTTAATTTAGTTTTCCAATTTTCAGAAAGAAAACAACAAAACCAATAGTCTTGCAAAATCAAATTTCAAAATATTATAACTTTTGATTTACAATGGTTAGATATACCATAATGATTGATGAAGAGAGAGAGGTTAGTCATTTTGGAATATCCAGAGTGGTATAACTGAAAACTTAAACCCAAAAGGAAGTAAAATAAAAACCGACGTAATGCCACACCGTCATCAATATGCAGAACAATTATAATATCAAAAATAATAATTTCATTTAGTTTGATATGATGAACGAAATACAAGCACGTGTTCAACCGATATCCTATGTTAAGTACCTCCAGTGGCTCATATCGATAGCTATCCCGAACACACGATCGCATTATCACACGAGGGTTTGTTTTATTCCTACAAAATATTAGTCCTATGACTAAAATTGGAGCAACTATCAGTCGATATGTACACACACCGTATCTTCTCTATCTAGCATTACGCATACAAAAATGCTGAGATGTATGCGCGATTACATGTTTTGACCTTTCACAACATCCCACATTAACTCATACAGAGTACAGCTCGTGGTTAAAACAAAATAGAGAAAGATAATTAGAAGAACAAAACTGTCAGATTTTAATAATTAATAGCTCCATGAAATGACCAGTCAATATTTTATATTACTATCAGAATTATATATCGCCCTCATTTCGTTCTGTAATTTTTCGTTATTTCATACAATCTTGTTTCTTCTTACCTAGGTTACGATGCTATGAATTATCACAACGGTCAAGAATTCACAACACGCGATGAGGACAACGACGACAATTCTAGTTATAACCTTGCCGAATATTATAGTAGCGCATGGTGGTACGCTTATTATTATTATTATTATTATTGTGACCTCAATCGACGGTACACGGGATCTTATACCATTTATTGGTATAATTTCCCCGGTGGTAATTACAACATAAGGTCAACAGAAATGAAAATACGGCCTCGAACCTGATGAAGTGTTGAAGAAACCAAGCGAACAAGACATACGTCTACAAAAGACATTTTGTGGATGGTTTTCGTCCAAATACAGTCCTCACTTATATTGTGTATAACTAATTCAACAGTGATTTCATAATGCAAATTATTTAATACTTAAAGTCTGAAATATTCCATACGTTCAATGCATTACTTTCAAAGGAACCTCGCTGGCCAGATTTAACTAGATAACAAAAATTAATTTGGGAAAAAGAAAGAGTTAGCGATGTTTTGTAGATACAGAAACATTCGAAGACCAACGTGGTAATAGACTAATACTCTGACTATATTTTCGAATTTAGATAACTCATCAATACTATTGAAAGAAATTGTTGAATTGTTGAAAATGTGAACTAGATAAATGTGTTTACAGCGCTCAAATAGTTGGGGTAAAGACATAATAATACTGAATATTAACCAATTTAATATTATATGACAGATCAGTTAAAATAAATTAGCATGAACAAATAAAGAAATAAATGATTCGTTGTTCTCTCTTTCCTAATTTAACTGACTCCACATATTAGTTTTTCTTTTGTGTCAAATGACTAACGCCAGCAATAATTAAGTTACTCACATAATGTGCTATACGTTTAACAAACAAACCATTACCAAACGATTTCTTTCTATTTCAAGAGGTATGTGCCTGTGTGAAGATCGTGACATATCCAAGATCATGTGTTTTAGAAAGCCTCTGGCATAGAAAGAAAGGGATCAAAATATATTATTGCCATTTAAGTTGACACCATGATGTCATTGTTATTGACGGTTGTCCGAATCCGATTATGCGAATAGGGTAAACCCTCTTTTTTATTGGGAGGCTAACATCTTGAAGCCTCATTACTTTTTATGAGTTCTGATTCAAACACAGAAAATAGTAAATAAGGTAAACGTATTTCGCAAAATAGAGACCTACAGGTGAACCTTACACAGTAAAATCAAAGGTGACAAATTTAACGTTGGTGTAAAAGTGGGGGTAAAGAGTTGTGCAATGTTTACACAACGTAGAGTAAAACATGCACATCAGGCGACAGAAAGACAGGTGTAATGATACACAAATGTGTATTGAGTACAATTTGGACCCGTCTTACCGTTTCTCGGTGTTTTTCCTAGTCCATGCAAACAAGCAGTTGTAATACCAGTACCAAAAAAGGAAAAAAAAATTGATGTTAATGACTTGAGTAATAACGGACCAGGAAGTGTGTACTATTAGTTTTACTAGATTTGTCTGCAGCTTTCGACTCGGTAGACCATAGTATTCTACTCCATATATTAGGGATTTATTTCGGCATCTCCGGAGTCACTTTGAGTTGGTTTAGTTCCTACCTGGAATGGCGATCACAAATTATCCAAGTGTCACGCAATAGGTATAATACTCATGATCTGCACTATGGGGTACATGAAGGGTAATTCCGTGTCCTGTTCTTTTTTCTCTTTATAGCTCTTTGCTAGGAAACATCATTTGTTCTCATTATTAACTATTTGTTTTATGATGATGATACACAACTTTACGTTGCCTTTGACTCATAAAAATCTTAAATGAGCTGTATCTAATATGGAGTGATGCATTCAGGAATTCAGACTATGGATATTTAATAACTAACCTAAGTTAAACGATGAAAAAGCTGAGGTAATTGTTTCCGATGTAGGTCTTATGATGTATTGGGATCGAATCATATTTCTTTAATAATTGGTGACACGTCATAAGCACTCATGTTCGTGACCGTGTTCGTGGTCGTGACCGTGTTCGTGTTCGTGATCGTGTTCGTGATCGTATTCGTGATCGTGTTCGTGATCGTGTTTGTCATCGTCATCGTGTTCGTGATCGTGATCGTGATCGTTATCATTATCGTTATCGTTATCGTTATCATTATCATTATCTATATCATTATCATTATGAGGATTGATTGAATTGGATAGATTGGATTGATTGAATTGATTGATTGATTGAATTGATTGATTGATTGAATTGATTGGATTGGATTGATTGATTGGATTGATTGATTGGATTGATTGATTGGATTGATTGATTGAATTGATTGAATTGATTGAATTGATTGAATTAATTGGATTGGATTAAATGTATTCTTTCAATATATTCCAAATAACATGTGTGCTGTTACTAAATGACAGGAGTCGGCACCGGGATAATTCCACGGCCGGGTTCTTTTCTCGTTCTTAGCTATTTTTCGAAACAATATTCGGTTGTTATCCATCTCTTTTTCTAAGACACTTTCATAATTGACAGGACCTTCCCTAAGTACAATTTATTTCTTTTTCACACCAGTCATGCGATATATCATTGCTTAACACAAATATGTAAATATTTGCAGTTTGTTGAAATCCTGAAAATTGGCTAAACAGTTCAAAAACCGTCCTCACTTATACTGTGAATTTCTAATTCAACAGTGGTTCCCTAATGCAAATAATTTAGAACTTAAAGTCTACTGTAAGTATTCACAATACTCAAATGTTCCATACGTTCGATGCATTATTTTCGCTGGGCAGATTAATCCAGATGATTATAAACTATGATGGAAAAAAAGAAGAGTTAGGAAGGTTTCATAGTTACAGAAACGGCTGAAGACCAACTTGGTAATACTCTGAATATATTTTAGAGCTTAGATAAATCATCATTCTCATTTGAAACAAAAAATGCGTGGTACCACGTGTGAACCACCGTAGATTACGATTTCAAACGTTGACTAATTGGGGTAAAGACGATATTACTGAATACAAAACATTTTGACATGATAGGAAATATCTCTTAAAATAAATTAGCATGAACATATAAATAAATAATTTATTTATGCGTTGTTCTCTTTTCCCATTATAACTTCAACATATTATTTTTATGTCAAATAATTAACACCAACAATAACAATTTATTGACTGATATAATGTGCTATACGTTTAACTAACAAACCATTACCAAAGTAGTGCTTTCTACTTTGATGAGGTATGTGCCTATTAATATGATAACAAAGTCATTAATGTGTGTTAAAGAGCCTCTGGCATAGAAAAGAAAAAGACCAATACATACCATTGCAATTTAAGTTGACACTATTAAGTCGTTGTAATTGACGCTTGTTTTCCCGACTAGGATAAACCTTTTTTGTATATTTGGTAGGCTAACATCTTGAAGCCTCATTACATTTTATTGAGTTATGGTTCTTATAACACAGAAAATGTTGGTTTGTTAAAATGTTATTGGAGTGACTCGTGTAGCCGATACCTACTATGCGGTTTTCATAAATGATGTGAATTTGAATCTTTGCTGTATTTTTATACCATAAGAGGCATTGCAAGTGAACACAGAGCGAAACAACTTTATTTTTTTTTAGTTTCGGGAGATATGTCTTGTAGCATAATGTGCACACACATAACCATGAGACACCTGTTCTTTAAATGCAGTAGATTTCCAACTGGGATTTTAGTCAGTTTAAACACTTCAAATTAGATTCTCGTAATCAAGTTTGCAAATCATTCGAAAACGTTCGATACCATGGCATTGTCGCCTCTCAACAGAATATTAGCCTTTAAATTGTGCAGCCTTTATGTTGTGTATTTTGAGGAATGTTTCGAAATATACTAGTTAATAAAAAGACTAATTTGTCGTAATACTAACTCCAGGACCCACACCGATAGCCGTAGTGCCTTGTTCTGCATAAACAAACACAGTTCAAATTGAACTTATACTTTGAGTGATGCGATGAAAAACATTCAGGTAATAAAAGAGTGCAATTAATGCATGTGAAATTATCTTAAGTTTTGGAATTGTACTGCAGTGCTTTGATTTGTTGTAACACTTGAAATGAAAACTACAACCATGGATTACTAATATTTCTCTCAAATAAAGCAGGAAGATTTTATCCTGAAGTCAGACATTAATGAAGGTAGCTTCATAAATTGACCTTGAAGAGACGCAAAGAAATGTCAAATTTTGTTAAAGGAGCATGACGCATTAAATTTATGCTATCTTTGGAAACAGAGGATAGCAATGGACATTTGATGCAGGCATCTAGTTGAGAATGCTTTTGTAACATAATACCGATCATACACATAGCGAGCTCTTTACATCACAATTTACATTTTTTGGTTTCACTTTTTATTCGTTTATTGCGGACAAAAGTATTGAAATTACATCGAAGTTTTTATGTAGTAATAATTTTGCATATCTAAAAAATGACAATTGATGAAAACCTGCACATATTCGACTACCGACGTGTGGCTTTGGATTGTCATAGACCCGACCCGATGTAGCAACTAACGGGAATATATCTATGGGTGTAAGACTTATCTAAAACGAAAAATGCCTATGTTTATTCAATCACGTGGATTAAATATATTCTGTCAATATATTCCAAGTAACGGGTTAACTGATATGAAAGGCCAGGAGTCGGCACCGGGATAATTCAGCGAACCGGGCCCTTTTTTTGATTGTATTTAGCTATTTTCCTATTTTGCCTCCATTGTAGTCTCCAGTTAAGTTATCATTCGTAAACACAGCGTTACAGCTACTGCTGTTCCGGAAATGGTTAAATCATATCCCATAGCAATGTGTACATTGTGTATCAGAGTGCCACCAGCCGCTTTTGTGCTCAGAGTCTCAATACGTGTTTACAAATGAATTTCGGAAAACAAACTTCCGTAGCAGACTCATTTTTATGTTTTTTTATATTTTTCTGTTGCCCTTATGGCGCGAACGATTTACCGTAAAATCACTGTGACCGCCCATATGAGCATGTTAATTACGCACACAAATGTAAACAAAAGAGTCTACACAAGATTTAACGCAGTCCTATACTCGTATCATCCACTTTTACAATTCCACGGAGGAAAAGTCTGAAAACACCTGTTTATTCATTGTAATGGAAGGAAATGACATAATTTCGCAAGCTACATCGGTAAGACCGAAAGAAATACACTATTCAACACTGGATAGCCACGTAAGTGAAAGTAAGTCATGAGCCTAACGGTTGTAAACCAATCAGAAAGATTTAATTGGCGCATGATCAGTTGGGCGGGGCTTGAAAATGTTGATTGAAGTTTGTAGAATCTACGGACTCGTTAAAAAATCTGGCGAATTTTATTCAGCTCAAAATGTTTAACGACAGATAACTCAATAAAAACATGGAATATTAATATAAAACTTGTTTAACGACGCAATTTATGTTAAACCCGTGATTATCCCTGTCATAGGTGCTGAAAGATTTACCTCTGCTCTTATAAAGATAATAAACTGGAAATGGAAGTAACGGAAATTGACACTTAGAGAAAAGAGGATTTGAGAAGTGTCTCGTTGCAACAGGGTATAAAAAACTGCAGCTCGACAAGGAAAACATATGTACAGTGTCTTTAAGGTTATTGGAGCACAAATTTATGCATTTTCTACAATATTTGCTGGAAAAGATTTAAAACTGAATTAATAGGTTACGGTTGGATGACGTCCTTGATTTCACATTTAACGGAAACTGCGATTTAGCAACAAGCAGGGAGGTACACAAAACTTAACCAAGGTGCTTGAACATGCACCACATGTTTTATTAAAATAAAAATATATCATTAATTTAATGTATTGTAATAAATATACAGATGTACGTACTCATTGTTAGAAACACAATTTAATATTTCTGCTTTCTTTTCCTTCTTAATTGTTCTTGTTTTTAAATTTGCTGAAAGATCTAAAATTGCAAAAAGGTAATAAAAGAGACAAAAACAATCGAAATCAGAGCTTTTGCAATTTCTAAGTTTCAAAACACCAGACAGTGGTACCAAAAGCAAACAAACCTGTGTTT
>KN884559.1:47862-78785 GCA_000934455.1 Apostichopus parvimensis
CGGCAGGACCCCCGACTGCCTCGCATTCTATCTGTTCGATACATCAAATGTATGCAATATTCTCCATGATGAAAGTTATCAATGGAATTGGTCTACATATAATATAATTCCACTGTTCATTTCACTCATACTACTATTGACCATTACAAGTCTTTCTTTTGGTTTTTGAAGTAGTCCTAGTTCCAAAAATTAAATATTAACTAAAATATTAAAATTTAAGATTTTTTTCATCAATGACTGAAATGAATAATTGCAATCTATTGTAGGTAATGTTAAATTTTGTTTTTCTGATTTAGGCTATGCGCGAAGTTGACATGTAGATTTTTATTTTGCTGGGCACCTTATTAACACGTACCTGTGAAATCCCAAGAACGAGAAAATAGAGATTTTATACTGTGCGGGTAACACTGATTTCCTAGAGACAGTACTAGTGTAAACAATTGAATTTGCAAATCCGAAATATTCCAAACAGGTTCTCCTTATCGGCTTGATAGAGTTGGCAAATAAAAAAGTAAAAAGAATTAAAAGACTAAACAAAACAGTTACTGAAAAAATACGTACAGCAAAATATTTAAAGTTTTGATAAATTATGTATACAAAATTGCTGTTTTTATGTAAAGAAATGGCAATAACAAATAATTAGGTTCCTCTTTCGAAAAGAAAACAAATAAATTAGGAATAATTTTTTTTAATTAATTGTTTCAAGTAGAAGAAAAATATCAAGTTAAGAATCATCGATGGCGGAATTATTACCGAGAGTATAGCTATTGATTTAAGTGTAAATAGGTCACATATATAATGATCAAATATGGATTTTGAATTAAGAAAAGAGATCTATTGAATTTAACTCTGACATTTGTTAATGTCAGATGGATTGTAATTTTCTAGTGGCTAGTCTACTCACCCCACTGTATTGACGATATTACAAGGAGCAATAAGGGAGAGGGAGGGGGCTTGCTCCCACTCTTCCCAGACCTATTGTTGGCTTTGTTAAAACCAATTCGATCGGTAATTTTGTTGGTTATGCCAAAGCAATACTGACAACTCTGCGATACTTTTATACTTATTTATATGTCATATTATACGTCATTTTATACGTCATATTGTTTAGCGTAACGATGCCAAGAAATGAGAACTAAATATGAAGTATGGTCTTGCATCATTTCAATACCTTTTAAGGTATTAACTTGTACCGCACTGTAATGGTGCCATGAAATCTGAACACAAACCACGTGAGCCACACCGACTGCCCTTGACAGGAATAATAATATAATAATAATATGTATAGACGAATCAGTATAAGAATGGTTGCCTAGCACCACTGTATTATCCCGGGTCATTTCGTATCAGGCGTAATTGCAGCAGTATGGATTTGACATTCATTCCAACTTTATACTGCAAGAGGTAACTTTGTACAATGGTGTACTTGTTTAGAAGACATCGTGGAGGTTTAACCTCTCTGTTTCTCATCATTTTTATTTCCAGCAGCGTGTCTTCTCAAGAAGGGGTAAGTTTTTCCTTTTTTATTTCACACGTAACATCTGTCAAATAACCGTTTCGATGTTTAGCAGTACTCAATTGATTGTTTTTGATCTGCAGTGCTAAACCCCCTTACACTCTACTTTGGTGATTTGCTTGCACTTTATCGAAGGGATAAAAATACTACTTTAAATATTGTAACTAACAGTACCAATGAAGTCGAATTCGGCAGTCACACCTACTAGTTGTTAATTTATCATTTCGTTTTTTTATTTGTCTTTATTAGTTAATTAAGCAAATAGTAAATAGTGTACAGATCACATTTACCAAAGGATCCATATTTACATGTTAGTTCCCTTAACTTCTATACCAATGACTCTGTATAAAAACATCTTACGGAATATTTCAATGGAAGTACACGTAATCATTGTATATAAAGTTAATCTGCGAAATATCGAAACACTGTGAACTGTCAATTACATTGTCGTTGAAAATGAGAAGATACGGACTGTCTTTTGCTAGCTGCGATTTGTACTAGTCTGCTTGAATTATTGCGCATTATTCTGTAAGTTGTAGAAACGTAATATTTTGACAGACATGAAGGAGTTAAAAAGAATATTTCAATAGTAAAATAATATACATCATCATCAACCGATTAAAACACACCCTATGGATGTCAATTTATCGCTTCGTTATTTGATTTTACTCTATTCGTTCAGCAAATAGTAGTATAGAACACATTTACCAAGTAATTACTGTATATAAAGTTAATCTGCAAAATTTATACACATTTTGAACTGTAAAATACATTGTCATTGAAAATAAGAAAATACGGAGTATCTTTCGTTAGCTGCGTTTTGTATTTAGTATGTTTGCACTTGTGCGCGTTTTTGTTGAAGAATAAACCTCATATCTTGGCAAGCACGTATACTTATATACCACATCATAAACATAAGTCGTTATTCTTAAATTACTCTATAACAGCTAAATGAATTGAAGAGCCTTAGAACGCTAAAGCAATTACCTGTTTGTCTACTTGACTTACCAAAGTTTGTCTACAATGCTAAAACCGATAATGTATCCCTTAATTTTACTCCTACTTTTTACCTCTTCCTTACTGATTTATTAACAGTTACAAGGGTAAATCGAGACTTTTTACTTTACGACTATACTTCAATTCAGATATAACTTTTATCTATATATTTTAACAACTAAGTTTTTGTAACCACACATCCATAAGTGAAAATGTAACATTCATATAGCCTAAACTTTATATTCATACTTTCTGAAGTCTTAATTTGTTTAATTTCTATACTGGATGGCAATGGGAGAGTTAACTTCTAAATATTATTCCACAACAATTTACACATTAAATTGATTATATAAAATCATATATTATCTAAAATGTTATTATATTATAAAATCATATATTATCATATAAAATTAAAATTAAAAAAATCGCATATATCGTTTACGACATAAGATTCATTCTTAGAATTCTTCTTAAAATCAAAATCGAACAAATGACAAAAAAATCTTTATCAGTTTTGCGTGATTGCTTAATTAATAAATGTCTTTGATCTTTAAAATCCCGATCCGACTCATACCTTAATTAACTTTGGAAAGTTAAGACTTTTCATAGACCACTGCTAATTATAGGAAACATTTTGTAACATTATTTCTGAATTGTTTCCATTAATATGTTGATTTTAATATATTCAAATGTCGCTATCATATATAAACTATTCAGCAAAAGAGAAATCATGGCTACGCATATTTGGTTTGCTAAAATTTACTAACCAATTAAGTAAAAAAGAACGAAAAGCAACTGCACATTTTCTGTCCGTCATTTGTAGATATCGAAGGTTCAGTCGGTGTAATTTTAAATAGATATTTGAGAATATTCAGCTTTGACGAACATCTGCCTTCTTGAAAACTTTAGCATTGTCTTATTAACACCCAGTGGATAGGGAAGAGCCATTTTGTGGAGTGTCACTCGTTTGTTTAAAGACACAATTCATTCTAGAACCGTAGTCTATTCTGTCTCTGGGAACGAAGTATAATAGTTGATTGTGTCCCTCAAATTCTTCTTTATTGGAAATCATGATAACGTACCGTAGTAGTTAAAGACTTATTATTATTGTGACAAACTATTTCGAAAAAAGTCATTACGCATGATGCTAACTATTGAACTTAAAATATTACATGGAAAATCATGAAAATGTACCGAAGTAGTTAAAGACTTTCTATTATTGTGTCAACAATGTTACTGAAGAGTCATTACGCAGGATGTCAACTCTTTTCTCCTCAAATCAAGTCTAATTTAGAATACATAAATTAAGTCAACCTCCATTCATGAAGAGTTCCTTAAGTTGCATGACAATTGATAAATGCCTATCATTTCCATTTGTTTAAGATGCCCATAAAGCGTTCTTTGCTCTGGCAAACAGCTTAGCGTATTGTGTACGTTTTGTTCTTTGTAATATCAAAATGCGTTTTTTTTTGGTGTAACAAATATGTTTAATTTGCCTTTCCATAGAATGTAATGCTTCGTAAGCGCTAAAGATGCATAGTCGATACAATTTAAATATTTCCGTACACTAAATACCCTGTCGACTTAATTAAGTACTTAACTAGTAAAAATTATTAAGTTCGTGTACTCAATTAATATGAATGAACGAAATATCAAAACGTTGCTGTTGTAAGAATTGTCAATTGATTTAATCGCTGATGTCGTTGTCGGTTCTTTTAGGAAAAGAACCCTCACTTTTATCGAAATTCGCTGAAGTAAAAATTGAATTTGCTATATATATACCAAATTTATCAATTGCGCTATACATACCAAATATATTTATCATCGTTGTAAGAATAATACCAGTGTTGTAAGAATTGGCTGTTTATCATTTAATAATTGCTGTTGAAAGGTGTATCATTGGCCGTTGTAAAGATTGTCAATTGATTTAATCGTTGATGTCGTGGTCGGCTCTTTTAGGGAAATATATTTTTGTTTTTGAATTTGTCTCCATTAATAGGCACTATCATTTATATGTGTAAAAGTTACATTATTTTCTTCATTTCCAATATAAATAAAAAGTTCTGTTTTATCGAAACTCGTGAATACATAATGCACAGGTGAAATTTGCAAAGTAATATTTGATGAACAATTTTCATGTGAATCAATTAAAATACATAAGGCACTAGAAAAAATGTTATTTTAATGGTTCACACGTTTCTTTCATAAAATTATATTTTCTACAAAAAAATAAATATCGAACAGAATATAATTGTTTTAAACTATTAAGACGTATAAAGAACTATTAAGACGTATAAAGAAGAATATAATTGTTTTAAACTATTAAGACGTATTAAAACCTAATGGGAATAGAGTAAATGTTCATTGTCTAAAAGTAATTAATTGGTTCAAAACAACCTAAATGTATGAGACATTAAACCCAAACAAAATATTCCCAACATTTTTAAAGACAATTTCAAACTTAAACTTTAATCGGTTTGTGTTTTGTTCTGTGGGAAATGCCATTTTTATTGGGTTACTGTTAATCTTCAAAGTTCATCTCAATTGAGGGAGCAGCTATCTACCAATACAGATAAACGACTGAGTCAATAAGTCTTTTTTAACTTGTCCTAAAATAACAGGCAGCTATGTGAAATATTGTAATTGATATATGATAAAATAAATACAAATTGTGACTTATCTTTCCAGAGGACGATGTAAAAAAAAAATTGTTACGTTGTCACACTTTACAATATAGTAGTATACTATATTTATTGGACACTCATTTTATTGAATTATTTTGGCCTTATTTTAGCCGGAACGTCAAAGGAGCGTAAATGACTACGGAGACCAAACTTTGAGTAAGTGTACTTTTAAATGTTTAAACCTTTAAAACGTTAACGACATTGTAACATTTTCCTTCCCTTATCTCCTCTCCCCTTCACTGCCTCAACCGCAAGTGAACCTCCAAAGAATATAGAAAATCATGGTCTTATCTTTTGAAGACAATGTATCATAACATTTCGAGAATTTCCAAA
Source organism: Apostichopus parvimensis (assembly GCA_000934455.1). Lineage (NCBI taxonomy): Eukaryota > Metazoa > Echinodermata > Holothuroidea > Aspidochirotida > Stichopodidae > Apostichopus > Apostichopus parvimensis. The sequence goes on from KN884559.1 coordinate 53,392, forward strand.
CAATTATGAAAGTATATGATAGAGAAATCGTTTGGAAATTATCGTAAAAGCCATCAAATGTTGTTAACATAACTATTGTAAATAAAATAAGAGCTTTGCAACTTCAAATATTGACCGTCTTTAAATACGATTTTTGATAAACTTACCAAATATTGCACGGATTGACTTCATTTAAAAAGAAAACTTTAACATTAGAAACTGTTTGAAATAATACAAACCAGTAATTAATAGTAACTAGATATTAAAATCACATCGACCTAATTGCTATGCCACATTTTTAAGCTGTGGTCAGGAAATGAAGCAAATGGGTGTGACGATTAACAAAGTAAACACTGAAGGTAGGCTATATGATCTCGGTTTATCATGCAATTGTCTCCGCAGTTATGAAATAAAAACAAACTATTGTTAAAATATCTTAGCTTGATCGTGTGAGGTATGCTTATGTTGTGATACATTATCCTTTTAGCGTCATATTTCTTCCTCTACCAACGTGCTGAATACCCACGCGACTGCCGTGATGTGCTAAGCCAATGTCCATCGTCTCGAAACGATGGCGTTTACGCCATCAAACCAGACGGCTATCCTGAACCTTTTGAAGTATATTGTAACAACAGTCTAGGTGATGGTGGATGGACGGTAGGTGTTGTATTGTATACTGTGAAGATTGTATTTCCATTGCAAGATTTGTCACGACACAATTGAAATTATTCTTGTTACAATAATTCAATGCTAATACTACATAACTTTTTATATTAAAATGATGTAATCATATATAGTTTGATGTTACACGGTGGGCTCGGCAAGCTTTACACAATATTTATGTCTTCCAAGGAGAAGTTGGTCGAATCATCTGTCATGCTTCTTCGTAAAAGCAGCCGAACCATATTTTTATTCCAACATGGTTTCCCAATACGTTTTAATACTTTCCACATATTCCTGACTTAAAGAAGAATATTATTTTGGCTAAAGATAACGCAACTCATTTATTGGTAATATTTACATAGTATTCGCTTAAATATTTTTCGGATCATTTGGTGTGATTTGTAAGTGATTTTAATTTGTTTTTATTATCTCATTCTTCTCTTCGGGCAGGTTGCTTGTTCCATGTTTCACCATAGTTTGCGTTTCTTTCGTTTCTCACTAGTCTTACGGGGAATAGCTGACGGTCTTGAAATTCAATCAGTTTTGATATTTTGATGTTTCATATGATTTCAACAGGTCCTACAAAGACGAGAGGATAATTCAATCAACTTTAATCGTACGTGGGACGAATATGAACATGGTTTTGGTTTCCTTTCTCGTGAATTTTGGCTTGGCAATGAAAAGATATCCTACATCACCAATCAGAGGAAATATCAGCTCCGCATGGATCTAACTACAGCTTTCGGTTTGTCATTCTTCGTGACGTATGAATCTTTCCGCATCAGTGACAGCTTCAGTCATAACAAACTGGTTAGCACTGGAGAGTATATCGGAGCAGCAGGTGGGTTATTAAACTGATAAACTTCTTTAATGGACACATTTCTCGCCCGAACTGAAATGTAATATGTTTAAACAGTGAAATTAAAATATTGCAATTATTGCTGTTCACACATGTTTCAAATATTTGATAATATTAAAATGTTTGACCTGCGGTGTGATACAGAGCGGGACTATTCCGCTTACTAACGATATGCTTCCCAGCCTCAACCAAGCTGACACACATGTCATAAACAAAGATATCTTTAGAAGAATGATTCCGTTGTTATACTTAATATTCATTTTGAAGCATCTAAATTTTCTTTCATGAGCACTTGTTGGGCCTTGCTATCAAGCACCCAGCTCAGACGTGGTTTCTTCATAAGTCGATGTACTTTGTTTATCTAGTAAGAGCAGAGAACGGTTGCCTCTTATTTCATTGGTTTATTTAGATATGTCATTTAAGCTGTGAAGCAAATTTCGCATTTTTATACAATATCAAATAATAATTTATGAACATGATGTGTTATTGAGATGATGGATCATCAGACACTTTGCATAAAGCTTTCGTTTTTTATGTCTGAACTAAAACGTTATTCCTTTTCCAGACACATACTTTGAGTGGTGTCCTACCAACAAGGTTATCAACAAGTGTAAATGCGAAGGTTCATGCGCCGATCCTACATGCACCGAATCATGCTCAAGTACACCCACTTGCGTTTGTCCCGATGGGTTCTTGATGGACGGGGACGATTGTATACCTATAGAAGACTGTGGTTGCTTCATAGAGGAAGCAAAGAACTATCAAGGAGTAGTCCTAGCGGTAAGATGTCATTTCCTAAATGTTTACGTATCAAACTAATGTATACTTAGGAGAAAAGCCGGAACTAAACAGTTAGTATGATACTTGAAATGATTAGCTTAAACTGTCAAATCTTTACTATACCGCTGCTCTTATTTGAATGGAGGAATGTTATTGCTATTGCACTGCTCATTATGCCTCGACATAAAACATTGAGTATTTCCATTGAAGGATACTAGTCATGTATCTACTTGAAAACGCTTACCGCTTTATCTCGTTAGGAAGGTGAAGTATATGTGAACCCTTCTTGTACAAAGCGATGTTCTTGCAACAGTGGTCTGTTAAGATGTGACGATACATACCGGTGCGATCCCAATGCTAAGTGTGAGAAACGACAACGCATATTACAGTGTTACTGTAACACAGGGTACACGGGCGATGGAGTCCTGTGTTCTCAAGCCACTTCCCCAGACTGTGGCACATTGAGAGGAGAAATATCGAGTCGCAAGCAAAGTATACAACCAGCTGGGTGGGAAAATGTGCCATTTCAGGTCACGTGCGATGTCACAGATGGAGGAGGCTGGTTGGTGTGTCATTTATCGTCCACTTAAATTTTCGTTATTTTAAGGATAAATATTGGTAACGTTCCATTCACTTAAATTTCATAGCCATTATTGTACTTCTCATCAGATTCAATGCTGATTATAGTAGGTAATGTAGTGGTCCATGTGGACGCTTTAAGATATTAAATCTCACTAAGAAGGGTTTTTGACTTGGAACTTAGTCTGTAAAGTTTCCTGTTTTGTTTTATTGTAAGGAGCTTATGTAGTGGAGTTGAGAGTCTTTCAAGTTGCTTGGTTTTCGTTTACAGTATCGTGGAAGACTTTTCTGGTATGAAGAACTCAGTAATTTTTATCATAAGCATTATTTAAAGTAAGTCCAGATTACATTCGATCAAATTAGAGAGTCATCTATATTTCGCCCTATATAGACGATAATAAGAGCGATTGATTAATGGAGTTCTATTTATAATGTACAATTGTAGTTGCTTTTGACATGTCTTGTTCGTGGTAATTTGAAAAGTAGCATTGTTGCATGAAGTGATTTTTAAATCGAAATTCGATCCTAAATTCATTTCTTCATATTCATGTATAATACAAGCTCCATTTCTACCGTTGGAGAAGCAATGAAATATTTAGGACTTTTGCATCTGAATTAATACTAAGTTTATGAAAATTTATGATAACCATTGCAGCGAATAGTTACCGTTCATTCGAGGTCCTTTACAAATATTTACTACAAGATTAATGTTGATAACAAGCTTTTTTAATCATTAAGTCCCTTTTTCTTTTAATTACTGAACTTACAGGTTTTTCAACGCCGTGTTGATAGTAGTGTCGACTTTTACTTATACTGGGATAATTACAAAGATGGTTTCGGCTCCATTGATGGAAATTTCTGGCTTGGAAATGACAAACTTGCAGCGTTGACGAATCAAACCCAATATGAACTAAGAATAGACTTTGTTTCCAAGTCTGGAAAACATTACTATGCTAAGTACAGTTCCTTCAGCGTAGGCAATGAGGAAACTAATTACTTACTCAGCGTCAGTGGTTATGACTCTTTCAGTACAGTAGGTGAGTTCTTCTTCTTCTTTCCCAACTACATTTTATAATATGATGTGTCTGGTAGTCAACTAATATAATAGCTAAATGACCTATGATAAACGTACTTATTTCAGCGGTTATGAAATATGCAAAATGTGTAATCACCATATACTAGTAACAATGTGTTTAGTCATTTAAGGTCTGTAATTTTGGCATATTCGACTATAGACTTGAACTACTTTCAAATCTTTTTTGGGAAGTTACCACAAGCTAGAAGCTTTAAAGATAGACAGAGGAAACTAATATTAACATATCATAGTACGTAACAACGTCAATTCAACATGAATTAACTGTAAAGAGATGACTTGATGTATACAAGATCTGGCGGATATCGGATAAACCTCGTAGATATTTATTTTAAATGTGACTGTTCGTCGTAGCTTCTCACCACATTCAATCTACCAGGTTCGACATATGTAATATGTTTTTAGCATGCCGTAACGTCCCAGTGTATATGACATTGAATACCAGCTTTAGGTGTGAAGTAAAATACATAGAGCAACTTAAATGTGTAACAAATTGTTGATATGAAATATTCTTTATGTGATTGGGAGAACATTGTAATTTGATTTTGTAGCGGCTGTAACATGTCACTTTAATTTAGTTTTCCAAGTTTCAGAAAATAAATAATAAAACAATAGTCTTGCAATATCATATTTTAAAATGTTATACTATGGATTCATAATGGTTAAATATAGCATAATGATTTATCAAGAGAGATAGGGCTTATTCATTTTGGAAATATCCAGAATGGTATAACTGATAACTTAAACCCGAAAGGAAATAAATACAAACCGGGTCAATGTCATACAGTCATTGTTATGCAAAACAATTATAGTATATAAAGTTAATAATTTCATTTAGTTTGATATAATGAACGAAATGCAAACACTCATTCAACCAACTGTTTTATGTTAAGTACCTCCACTGGCTCATGCCGATAGCTAATGGTGTGTTTTTTTCCTACCAAATATTAGTGCTATGACAAATATTGGAGCAAAATAACAGTCAATATGTACACATATCATATCTTCTCTATTACCATTACTCATACAAAAATGCTGAGATGTATGCACGATTACATGTTTAGACCTGTCATAATATCACACAATAACTAATACAGAGTGCAGCTCCTGGTTACAAAAAAACTAGACAGAGGTATTAAGAGCAAAACTATCAGATTTTTGCAAGAGACTAATTAAGAGCTCCATGAACCTTTTTTCTCCTTACCTAGGTTACAACGCTATGGATCATAGCAACGGTGCTGAATTCTCTACACGCGATGTGGACAACGACGACTATACTAGTTTAGACCTAACCGAATATTTTAGTAGCGGATGGTGGTACGATGATTATTATAACTATGATTCTTCTTCTTACTATTATTATTATGATCAAGATTGTGACCTCAATGCACCGTACACTGGATCTTATACCATCTATTGGGATCAGTTCCCTGGCGGGAAAAAAAACATAAGGTCAACAGAAATGAAAATACGACCTCGAATCTGATGAAATGTCGAAGAAACCAAGCGAACAAAGCGCACAAAATACACTGTGGATGTTTTTCGTCCGAATACCGTTACCACTTATACTGTGAATAACTAATTCAAAATTGATTCCCTAATAGAAATGATTTAGTAAATAAAGTCTACCCTACTATGTGGATTCGTATTCTCCAAATATTCCATACGTTTGATGCATCACTTTCGAAGAACCTTGCTGTCTAGATTAATCCAGATAACAATAAACTATCAAGACAAAAAAAAAGAGTTAGCGATGTTATGTAATTACAGACACGCTTGAAGACTGATAGAACCAGAAGGGAATTTTCGAAATACTCTGACTATATTGTAGATTTCAGATAAATCAGTATTCTCACTGGAAAAAGAAAATGCGTGGTAACCACTTGTGAACCACTGTGGATAAGGATTTCAAAATGCTGAAATATTTTGGTTAGAGACTTGACAATACTGAATAATGAAAACTTTGACATAATATGAAATATATGTTAAAATAAATATGCATGAACAAATAAAGAAATAAAGTATGCTGCATTGTTCTCTTTTTACTATTAAAACGTCCACATATTGTTTTTATGTCAAATGACTAGCACAAACGATAATTTATTGACTCATACAAATGTGCTATACGTTTACCTAACAAACCATTACCAACTAAAAGCTTATTGCTTTCATAAGGTTTGTGCCTGTATGAATAGGCTGATAAATGCATCCATGTGTTTTACAGAGCCTCGAGCATTGAAAAGAAAAGACCAAAAACATTATTATTATTTTCCCGACGATTTTATTACTTAGTAAAATGTCATTGGCGTGAGAAATGTTTTTTTTCGGGAGATATGTATTGAAGTATACTGTACAAACAAATTTAATACTGGTCTTATAATGCAGTCAGTAGATTTCCGACTGGGATTTTAGTCGGTTAAACACTTAAAATCACATACTCATAACAAGTTTGCAAATTCTTTGAAAACGTTCAATACAATTGCTTTATCGCGGCTCGAAAGAATATATGTCTATCAAATGTGCAAAGTTTGATAATTAAACATGCCTTATGGGAAACCGCAGAGTTTCTGAGATAAACATCTTGGAAACTATCAAATAGTTGTGGTTTGAGGAAAGCTTCGTCATTTCGAGATACAATAGTCGAAGTTTGCAAAATAATGTTGATAGTTGGAGAATATAGACAACTTACAATTTTGAATACATTGCCGTGGTCAAAACTTTCAGATAAAATGGAGACTACAACCATGGATTACTTATCTTTCTCTCGAGAACATCAGGAAGATTTTATCTTGAACTCATGCATCAATGAAAGAAGCTTCATCGTTGACCTTGAAAAGACGGACAGGAAAGTCAAACAGAGATATCAATATACATTTGATGCAGGCTTCTAGTTGAGAATGCTGTCGTTAACATACGACATGTGTTAACGACCTGTTGACGACCTGTGTAAGCCGAATTTCCAAATGTGGACAATAAATTTAATTCAATTCAATTACACACATTGCGAGCACTTTCAATCACAATTTACATTGTTTGTGTTACACTTCATTCATTTTTTTCGGACAAAAATATTGAATTTAAATCGACATTTTTATGTAGTAGTAATTTTACATATCTAACAAGGACCTACATAGGTTCGACTACCGACGTGTGGCAACTGACTGGAATATATCTATAAGTGTAAGAATTCTCTAAAATGAAGAATGTTGTGTTCATTTATTGACCAGGATTAAATATATTCTTTCAATGTATTCTAAATAACAGATTTGTTGGAATTTCATGCCAGGAGTCGGCACTGGGATAATCCCGCGACCGTGTTCTTTTTTTTTCTCGTATTTAGCTAGTTCCGAAAAATGAGAATTACAATATTCGGTTTTTATCTATTTATTTTTCTAAGACACCTTCAAAATTACCAGGTCCTTTCCTCGGTACAATTTCTTTCTTCTTCAAATCAGTCATGAGATGTATCATGTCTTAAATTGCTTAATGCGCTGATAGTTGAAAACCTTTGTAATTCAATTAAATCTTGCTGCTAACGTAGTAGCTGCAAACAACGAGATCGGATACAATATTCATAAAAAAATATCTTCCATTAAAGTAGCTTTTTGCGTCCTTTTCCTTAATTTTCCTCGTTGACCCCACGATGCCATAACCACAAACATAACCAGCTTATCTATTCAAATCTAACTTCACATGGTGGAATAAAAGTCGAAAACTTTTACAACATTCAAAGTTTGTTTTTTTCGAAGCTAATTTTCCGTTAGGAATATTTAAATTCTATGAACGTCATTGAATAATGAGGAAATTCATTTTGACTTTGCTGGCGTCGTAAGCAACCCAGTACACCAATATGTTCTAAAACACAATGCTTTATTTGTTTACATTCTGTATTGCTGTGATAACGACGCAACCTTGTCGGATTGCTGTGAATGAATCTATTTTAAGCAACGGCCCATAAATAAACATATTTATTAGCTATTCGTTGATTGGTGGAATTCAAACTAGTGCATTTGGAGAAATGTATGCGATTAATTTTAAATGATTAATTTGTCAGGGAAAATATTTGGCTAATATCTTAGTTTGCTGTATTTCGATGAATACATATATAAACAATTCGATGGACATGTCAAAAGTGTGGGAAAACGGCGATAAAACGCAAAAAGCTGCTTTAATATATATAAAACAGTATTTTCTACGAGTTGATATGAACATGAAATGCATGTGATGATCATTAAGTTCATTAAGAAAATGCTCGAATTTTCATCACAACGGATCTTAGGTTGCAATTGATGTTCTCTCCGTTGTTTCCACCGTGGTCTCCATTTGTGTTAATATTCGTGCACACAGTTCGACATATACTGCCGCACTGGAAATTGTTACATCAAAGAGTTGTTATGGATCTCCCTGGTTTCATCTAGTCCCATAGCAATGTGTACATTGTGTATCAAAGAGCCACCAGTCGCCTCGGTGCTAAACGGCGCAGCTTATAGATTTCTTCCGCCAGTATACCTTTTATGGGTACCGAAAGATTGACCTCTGCTGTTATAGGGTCAATTACCTGGAAATGGAAGTAACGGGAACACTAAAGGGTAAGAGGACTTGAGAAGTTTCAACAGGGTATAACAAACTGCTGCTCGACATGGAAAATATATATGTACACGGTTCTTGGAGCACTAATTTATGAATTTTTAACGATATTTGCTGGAAAAGATTTAAACTGAATTTATATGTTACGGTTTAATGAGGTCCTTGATTTCACACTTTACGAAAACTGTGATTATTCGACAAGCAGGAAAGTACACAAAAATTATCGAAAGTGCTAGAACATGTACCCCATGTTTTATTCAAAAAAATATATATGTAGCATTAATTTAAATTGTATTGTTATGAATATACAGATGTACGTACTCATTGTTTACAAACACAATTTAATATTTCTCTTTTCTTTAACCATTGATTTCTTTTTGTTTTTAATTTTGCTGAATAATCTGGAAATGCAAAAAGTGTCAATGAGAGACACCAAAAATCAATACGGCAATCGTGTAGACTGTTTCACTTCACAGAAGTTGATAACGAGGTCATTCAAAACTCCTTTTAAGTTCAAGAAATGGCGCCCTGTTACTTTTGCTATAGGTCCACTTATTAGTTTTCGATCCTGACTGAAAGCCAATTGCGTCCTTATTAGTCTTTCTAATTCTTCTAATCATTCCAGTGAAATGAGATAAATACTTCACGTCATGTGTTTTTTGCCTTACCTTTTACCCAAGCGAATTACACGCTCGTCAGTGAAAGATAATTTAAACGTCCAGGTAGACCAAGCGCAATTTACTCTTACTCAATGCAGCATGGAGTCTAGATACCACTGATGTAAAATGGGTGATATGGTTCATTGAAACCGTGTAAATTATTACACTATCATGTATCTCTAGTCAAATTAAAGCATTAATAACAGAATGATTGAAGCACATAACTAACGAAGATATCTAAATAACAGTAATGTTGGCTTCCCACAAGTGAAATTGATATCTCTTCGGAAAGACTCGAAAAGCCAGATTGATCGTTTACTATGAAACATGAAACAAATAAATGTATAATTCGACGGCAGACGTGGCGCTTTTTGCACGTACCATACCTACCCGGAATTGCCAAAAATATACATATTCGTTATATCCTGCTCCCCAGAATATACGAATTCGTGATATCCTGCTCCATATTCTTTCAAACCCGTGCACAACGTTATTTTCAAACGTTCCAGAACATGAACAGAAGACGGTTTAATGATCTTTAGTAGGTGGCGCTGTGCATAAATAATGCTTGCAGCCGTTTCAATGACGGCAAAAATTCGCATTATGCATGTCATGTACGGTACTCTGTATACATTTGTCTTGTAAAGTCACATATAGAAACAAAAGGTCGTCACTGATAGATTAGTGAACATTTCTCTCGGTGAAGATGTTAACATTTACATGGAAAATGCAGCTGGTTTTTAACTATAGTCGAGTGATCTCGACAATGTGTTTGTTTCTGTTCCTTGCTAAAGGAAGGATTAACCTTCTGCATCTCTCAGATCAGAAAGCGTTACATATGCTTCTCTATCTGTAATAACTCCCTGATTCCAAAACACGTTCTTAGAGTTCTTTGTAATAGTTTGATGCTTCGCTTATGGGTTTCAACGGACATTCAGCTTAACCAAATATAATATTCTAGTTCCGTCCATCTTACCGAGAGGTGATGTCGAAAACTACCAGGTGCCATGCATATAGCAGTAATGTCTGTGTTAAGCTTTTGCTATTATAATATAAAGAAATACATCAATAAAATAGAGCTTCTCCGTTACCTCAAAGACTACGGAAATTGCACCCAATCTGTTACTCGGTTTACCAAAAGACATACCACATATTACTTCAGGAATGGTTGTATTCTGTCATCCCTGTATGTTGTGCTATATGTCTGTATGCTGTGCCCGTATTTTAGTCCCTTGTAGTTTCTGTTACTTTGTCATTCAGCCCCTGAAGAAAATCCTGCCAGGATCGAAACGTCAGGCCCACTTACTGTAACACATTCTCTTACACAGGCTATTTAGTGGATACTCATGAGTTTGCTAACAGTTTTTGTTTTATTCTGATCCTTGTATGTTGTGAGAATGGCGTATCGGTATGGGGTTGGTGTTAAGAGGTCTTCTGTTGAGCATGGGATTAAATCTTGAGAAGCATCTGACATTGTGTAGACTATGCTTGTACGATATCGGCACTCGCCCGTTACGACGCAGGAAACACCGCAACAACAGTATTCATATAAGAACATTTTCACATTGAATCTTTCGTGAGCTTCGAAATCAATTGCACATTACTAAACAGACTATAATGGTAGTGGATTATTAGTAAATAAAACTGCAATGAATATAATAATGAACTTTTACCTTTGCCTGAATGATATGTAAATTATTACAATTAGACCCTTACACATGTAACAACTAATATATTTATATAACATGTTGAATATAGGTTTTAATCAATAAATAAACCATGGTTACCTACGCTTTACTGTAACACTCATTTACATATGAACTTCATCAAGAATAAAAACAAAATCCTGTGTTTGTAAGGCTATATTCCATGTTAATCTCAAACAACTTGTCGCATCTCTGAAATAATGTTTTGTCACCTTGTTTTTTTTTTACAACTGTACCTGTAAATTCGGAATGATACTATGAATTCCATATATATACAACAATACTTTGAACCAGGAAGGTGTTGATAGCTCCATTGTTGAACAAACGCACACTAAACCGGAATGTACGGCAGTGTTAACATATATAACTGATACTAAAACTCGGCCCTTAAATGCTTCGGTTATGTGACTTGGTTATTTCTGAGGTGAGTCGATAAACAATCAAAGAACCATTTTTCAAAGGAATCATTCTCGTCTGAGGAGCGAGAGGATAAACATTTCTCTCTCTCTCTCAATATTATCCACAATTTGCTTCAAGATGACACTCAATTGTTTGATCTGGATTTTGATCTGCTTCGTAGCAACGATTTCATTTTCTCTCGGGGAATTGGTGAGTTAACTTAATTAATTTAATTTAACAAATCATTTTTTACTTTGCTGTTTTAAATTTCTCTTGGCGATTTTAATATACCACCTTTCTTCTTCGTCAGCTTCGATCGTTTTACAACTTAAGCTTTTAAATTTTGCATTGCCTTTATATTTTTTGTATCTACTCTAACCCAGCCATGTAATATTAACACACAATTAGATACCTGTAATATATATCGGATTTATCAACACTTCAAATGTGTATATCTTAGAAACCAAAAGAGTTTTTCAAAAACATTCAACAGATTTTGAGTGATATATCGCACACAACAAATGTACTGAATATGGGGCTAATTGGCTAGGTACTTTAACGGCTTGTACAAAATGATACATTTGAAGCAGTAGACAAGCACGTTAAAGCCTTAGTAAGTCTTCCATTATAACAGTTGGTACTAATATGTATCATGGCTGTATTAACTTTAGGCCACAAAATAGACATCGTCATGATTGCATGATTATTATGTGCCAACAAAGATTGCTTAGATTGTATTGCCAACATGCAACCTTTTTAAACATTTATATATCAAGGCTAGAAATATGGATATATCTTTGTAATTCATTTCCTTGAAGGGTCCTTGAAACAAAAATTACTGTAATTAAAGATACTTTTGGTATAGTTTGAAAACTTTACATTTCAATAATATCTGATTATGTTAAACGTCCTTCTTGTAATAAAACTAATTTGTGTTCAGAATAAGAAACAAAGTTAATACAAAATAGGAAAAATCAAGTATGAATCAAACTTACCAAAAAAAACCCTTAGAAATTTAATACTTCTTGTTAAAACACAAATTGACGCTTTGCAAATAATGATATTGAATTTAAAAAAAAACTAAACGCTTACATATATAAGTTGCAGGTTAATGATAAAATCGTTCTCGCATTTTAACAAAAAAATTCACATAGAGAATATTTCTAAACTAGCTCCCCTGATACAAGTGTTTTGAGACTTTCTTTCAGTCTACTTCACATAAAATTCGTTTGTGAAGTATTTAGCTATGAAGATGCTTCTTTTTAATTTTTAAAAGAGCAAGAGGTATTTATATAGAGCAAGATGTGTTTATATGCTTCCACCCGACCCTCGTATATTTAATTATAATGTTAACTAAATAGCTCTTACATGCATAAAGCAAATACAATTTCGAGGCAATGTAACCCCTCAAATACATACATTAGATTTAATCCGTACAGCAATATAGCTAGAAGACAATTTTGGAATGACGGTGTTGTGAAATAGGAAAAAAGCACCGTCTAGACGTTATGTCTGTTACATCTGGTCATCAAATTGAATGCATATCTAATCTCATTTCACATTGTATGATTTGTTTTTTTAATTTTCGAAAATAACTTTGTAAAAGTAAACAATTTTAATGTATGAACATCTGGACATATGTTTGATTCTTACATTATGTTAGTTAGATACAGAGGAAATCAACTACCTTCCTCAAGTTAATGTAACTAGCCTAGGACTATACTGAATGTAAATCGCATGATTTGTTTTCAACTAACTACAATAACTCTCACGTCATTGTGAAGTATTGCGTTCAATGCGTAACTACTTGAAATTTCACTACTTGAAATCATTACAAGGAAAACGCCCGGCTTTGCGTGAAAACGCGTAATTAATAATCATAACGTTCTAATATCAACAAAATATGCGATTCGTAAGTCACCCATATACCTATTAAAATCAGTTCCAACCTCTTTAAGTCTTTTTATGTAACTCAATGTTTATTTATACACATCATCAGGTACTCATGTACCATATTCGTGAGTAAACTGCCTGAAATATTTGTTTGCTATATTTGCTACATTTCTACTATTCCTTAAAAACAATTTCCTTCAAGTTGTGTAATTTTTAAAGAAATGGTCTCCGCATTGATCTTCTATGTTGCGCAAGAATCCATTTTACATCTTGGCTGTCGTAGTTACCGTCATCATTTGGTTACAAATTCCAAACAAATGTTTGCGTGCTTTTCATTATGTGCTAGTTACTAACCACTGATAATTACTAAGGTAAATGTAATATGTTACCTTCACCAAAATACGGCAGTGAAACATCTTCTATTCTTAAATAAAATTGAAACTATCTTTCGTGACTTTTTGCCTATATCTTCAGGAGACTGTTGAAGCGATCAGTGAGCAACTTCCTCTTAACAGAAACAGAAGAAGCACAGATAATGGTAATGATAGGCAGTTTTGAGTTTGTCTGATTTTAATGCATATTTTAACATTCAGTTTCATTGATAACATTTATGCTGTTAAAAAAAATACCCATCAGTTACGTAACAGTTATAATAATGGAAACACAACTCGATAATCCTTTGTAAAAGCTACTCTCAGTCTCTGAATATGAAAAACATATTTTAGTAATTGTTTTGCCACTTGTTTTTATTTTGCATATTTCAAAAAATGTTCGTGTGGTTTATCGGTCTTCATCCTTTACCCACTGTGTACCCTTGCAATATTCTTCTATTCGGCTATTGTTTTACAACTTTTATATCTATAAAGCATCCATTTAGTTTTTAATGATGACTGTATGTTCCTTAACAAACGCTTTCTTGTTTACTTGATGAGTGTATGTCATTTAACATACCCCTTTTATTTTCTTGATGACTATATGTCCTTAAACATACATTTTCATGTTTTCTCTTGTTATATGCTCCAATAATCACCCCATTAAAATATCTCATATTCTTCTAATTGGAGGGATGGAATAATAATGACCTCTTATCAGAAAACAATATCTTTATCAATAATTTTAGAGTTATTGAATGTTGATGTCTCGTATAGCAATGGTTTCTTAATATTTTTTAAAAACGGCCATTCATGAACCTGTTAAATCTTCCTGAGTCTAAAAGAATGTTTTGTATCATCTATAGAGAATTCATATTTTTACTACCAATCCGGCGAGTATCCCAGAGATTGTCAAGAAGTATTTGATCAATGTGAAGGAGACTCCCTTGATTCAGGTGTATATTTGATCCAACCAGTTGGCGCGAAAGAACCATTCGAAGTGCTTTGTAACAATTCCATTGATGAAGGAAGGTGGACGGTAATGTTTTCTCTTTATTTGATTGATACATTTATAGTTGAAGGCTTTTCATCTGTTTTATTTTAAAACAAACCTTTCATGATAATTAAATATATACGTCTTCGTTTCGTGTAACATCGTCACATTCATCATCTTATTGTTTTGCTGCCACAGGTGTACACAGTGGACCCATTTTTGTTGGAAATGTTGTCACGTAATGTATCGTCTGGCGAACAATTCACTTGGTTGATGGCCAATTCATGTATTTAGGAAGCCATTGCTGTATTTAAATTTGTTTCAGTTTTGTATCTAACAAGGTAACCTTTATTTCGGTTAATAATAATAAAGGTTAAATATATTTTGTAAAATACAAGTTCATGTCGTTAAGATTAAGTGGTCGCATAAGTAGAATGGAAACTAGACAAAATTGATAGGTAAAACTGTTTTTATTTGATGATTTTAAAGTCCTATATGCGTTAGTAGTTAGAAGTAATTTTGTTCTAGAGATATTCATTTTCTGAAAAAAAAATTAAGAAGGGTGGAATTCTTTTGAACATAAGATGTACAAAGTGTTCGTCCAATTCAAATTTACAGTAAGAAAGAATACATAATCATTGACGTCGTACGGTGTTTACATTTATTACATACAAAAGTTATTGCAAAGTTAGCAAATGTTTGTTAGTTTGTATTATAAACATACACGAAAATGCAATCATAATAAATGAAACCAGTACCAACAATTGAAATGAAAGCAGTCCTTACAAGAGGCTCTAACACGATATCGCCAAATTAAATGATCACTTCAACGTGTTACCAGTGCAAATTGTCTACAATTTCTATTCAACACAGGTGTTACAACGTCGTATGGACGGATCGATCGATTTCTACCGTTACTGGGATGAGTACAAAAATGGTTTCGGGTTTCTCAATACTGAATTTTGGCTCGGCAACGACAAGATTGCTCTTTTGACTAATCAGAAAGACTACGAGCTTAGAATTGACATTACCGATAGGCATGGCTCGTCATACCTTGCAAAGTATAATCTCTTCCGGATCAGTGATGAACAGAGTAAATATAGACTAGTAAACATCGATGGATATGATTCTACCAGCTCAGTTGGTATGTAAATTTTTATACCATGAAACTTTATGGTAATATTAAAGTTAAAATATGAATGATAAAATATATATTTAATGTTCTGAGCAACTTTCTGCAAATTTTTGAGTCATTCACTCATGATAAAAAGCATAATGCAGATTTTTTTTGATACTTGTTGAATATAAGACGTACGACAAAGTGCAATGATATCCTCCATAATGTATGTTACCTTCACATAATCAGTGCCACTAGAAGTTCTTAAATTGGTCAATTATAAACAAATTTCGCGAAATTATGAACTACACACATTACAAGGGCATATTTTAATTTGCCCTACCTGAAGATGTAACTAGATTACTTTAATTGGTAATAATCTGGTGCACTCCTTATCTTTGATTGGGTCTGTAGGAATGTAGATTTCCCCCACGTAAAACAAAGTGTTGCGTTATATTAATTATGACTTCCGTGTAGGTGAAGTATATTTAGCATGTTACCCCGGGTGATCAACAATACTTTACAAGATGAATTCAACTCTTAGTCTGACATGTAATTATTATTATTTATTAAGGTTATTCCAAAGTTTGCAAAAAGGTACAGACTGAAAGCATGCAAGCAAGTCATATAACCATAAAACATGCTTCTATAGTTCGTGTTGTGAGTTGACGTCCTAACATTGGTTATCAGGGGCATTCAACAGTTACGATTGTCAAATAAAGCCACCTGTAGTTCCAAATGTTTTCCTAAACTTCGCTATTCAACAACACTGCACTCTTGTAGGACCGTCAATTACCATTGCACACCCTACACCTGTCACCATTAGTTTAGTGACAGAGATAATTGTGATAGATAACTTTCCCAACCAGCTAAGATTATTCAGTTCGTATTCTAATTGGGAGGTATAACAGCGTAAATAATTCTTCAAACATGTGACTGAAGCCTCCAGCAAGTCAAAATGTAAAATCACCGTGTCATGATTCATGTTTTAATAAGTTTCTCTATCGTCTTTACTGGAAATGCAAATCATCTAATATATTGAAGCTAGAATGACCTGGTGTTTGTTTATCAAAGTGTTTTCTTTTTTACATGTACCTTGCAAATATGGACAGAAAAGAAACGGGGTATTAAATCACACATTGATAATGATAGCCTCCTGACAATATAATTAAACCCGACCTGAAATCTCGCAAAAAGAGCATGATTTTAATGAGATTTTTGTGGGAGTCGTTTACCGTCGAAATCTGCAAAAATAAGATAATGGTAAAATTAATTTACCAATATAACCAGTTACATATCATTGAAATAAGGACTATAAGTCAATATATCGCTTTCAGTGATTCCTTCTAATGCATCAGTTCACTTTTGAGAACTAAAGTTGAATTATTTATATATTAAGGTAATACAACTTACCAACTATAATGTATCAGCTTCCGCAGAGTATCATGCACATATTGCAGTCAGTATTAATACACATACGTCTTAAATTAAACTATACTAATTACATTGATCTCCCTTTCTTTCTCTTTTATCTCATTTGAACAGGAATTGATCGTATGTCATGGCATAAAAATAAGTTATTCAGTACGAGGGATCAAGATAACGACGGTTGGAGTGACTACCACTGTGCAGAGAAGCACTCGGGTGCCTGGTGGTTTGGGCATCATTACTATCAACCTAGCAGTACTACATGTGCTTACGATTATTATTGTGAGTTGTTTCCAGTCGGTGGAGGTGGATGTGTCCAGTGTGGGAAATTCCATCCTAACAGCGACTATGACGGCTCTACACGTGGGACCAACATGTTTTGGGATGACCTTCGTGGTGGAGGAAACAACGATTGTGGACTGATGTATACTGATCTGAAAATAAGACCGACTTAATTCCTAAGGCTAACAATATGTGAAATTAACTTAACGAGTCGGTTAAACGAGATGTTTGTGCATGGCTAATGCCAGGAAAAGAAATTTTATCTGACCATATCATGAGTTGACAAAACACTGAGTACTTTGATCTATTTCATATTTTCTTTTGTTTTCCTTTGTCTTCGTTCATTTTCTTCAATTTGTAAAAACCCTTTGAATATTTGTAGACAAAATTCCTAACTTGCTCCTGCGATAATTCATAATTACTTTGTAACTTGATTGCATCGAAATATGAATGATGTCTCAAATTAGGCACATGTACGATTTTAAACACATCGCTTCTGTTGAAGATCTTTTGAACATCACCACTTTTTAGATCAGTATAATATAAGTCAAATAAGAATTCTTATGAAGCTTTCTGTTTAATTACAAAAGACTTATTGCAAAAGACTTATTTTATTTAGATTTTTTTTTGAAAATCAGACCTGCATATTCCCAGATAAAACATATCCAACACAACTGGGTATCACTCTTTAAATATTGTCGCAACACTATTCTCACAGTGGAAAATTGAATTCATTTGTTGCTTTTTGTATGTGTGAAATCATTGCATTGCATTGCATCATATGCATGTTGAAGTCTTAATATTAAGCTGCTTCTAAGATATCCATTTTAGTTTAAACCCATATATAAATATGAATTTGGAGTCAGTTGTTCAGTACGCAATCAAAATAAAACAAAATGGTATGCAATTGTGCAGTCATATTATATTCAACTGAAATGTTTCGTTTCTCCACCATCCTGAGCACCTAGAAAATAGAATAAAATAAAATTAAGGGTAACTCTGAAAACAGAATGGGGACATAAGAATTGGAGAGGAAAAATTGAATTTCTTTTCATAAAAAATTGAATACGTTTTAGCTACTAAGGTTAATGCAAACCTACAAATCATTTTTTGTTATAGTTCTAACCAGCGAATTTAAGTTCATATTGCCGATAGTGACGATCCAGGTAGTATGAAGTTATATTTGTGAGCTTAAATTGTCTTCTTTTTCCCCCGTTATATATTACTTCCAGCCACACTCGGTCGGATCGTTAAATATATAGACACCTATCTCCAGACATGGAGCGTACTCATTGTCGATCATGCAGTACGTTTCATTTTAGTTTCGATGCACTTGTAGGAAAACGATAACAATGCATTTGTTTTACTTGCCAAGATAAATCTGACCATTCTCAGTGTCAACTTGGCTTCTAACGTGAAACGTAACGTGTATACCTGTATAGTAACGGATACGCAATGAAGTTAAGGTATTATACGTAGTCAACTGATACTGAAGTTTCCTGCTATTCTTATTGCGTTCCGCTCGATTATCTGCCGTATGAGGGAGTTAACTCATTCAGTCACTTTTATGTAAAAGTTAAAGATTTTGTATGTGGTTTACCACTCGACCGCAACTCCGGGACTAGAGGAGAGCAAGAAATTGTACTAACCAGATATGGCATGAAGAATATATCTATTTGTTGGCGTAATATGTTACAGCAGGAAATATAGAGACTTGCTCGCAAGTTTTCTCTGTTTTTCTTCTTTTTGTTGCAAAACTATTGCCACGGTCGTCTACAGCAAAAGAGATCGAGAAAAAGGAATGTGGCAAAAGAAAACATAAAACAGCACTTACACTGTGATCCTCATGAAGTATATCCGGGCTCGTACATATTAATTGTTATGATGCCCATATGTAACTGCTAGAAGATTAACCAATTAGTTTACATAATATTTTGGAAGGTTCACCAGCAATCTCAACCCAAGACTTAGTTGCTCCTTTATAGCCCCCCTCTCCACTCCCCACTGTTTTTTTTTAGCATGCATTACTACAGCTGACATTCGTTTCATACATCACGATAATATAAAACTCACAATTACCGTAGAAATGCGATGGCAAAATGTCCTCTCTAATTTATGTTGTTGTGATAATCCCATTGTAATAACAATTTTTATTTTTTAATACGAGATTGGTAGTTCTAGCATAAGTAGCTCACTGATGTACACATAATGTAACTATGAACGAAATCCAATACTGACAGAACATCACAATACATTTATACAATTTCAACGTTATTTCATGATACGAACAATTTCAATGGACTGAAGGCTTACCACCTGAATGAATGAAATTATATAATGGTTTTCCGTAAAATACAATAAAAATGGCAAAATGCAATGTTCGCCTGACAGAAGTATCTTTCCTTCTTAACCACCTCCAATGCTGCTATGAAATGAATCATTATTGATAACCCCAGTCAAATTTATAGATTACATTTGTCAATTCAAGTGAATGTATCAGCTAGTGTTTCAAAACTACGTATGCTTAACCGAGGTAATGCAGAAAATCGATTATCCGGGGAAAGGAGAAGTCAAGGAATATCAATCCTAGTGGTAGTTTTATTCATGAAGTCATCTTTGCCTCCCAAGACCCAAATAGTAGTTACCCGACCACAGTATTGAACTTCTCAGCTTAAATTCTTGCACACGATGTACTTGGTGATTATAGAAGGAACGTATATCATTGTAAGAGCAATCTGAACATGTTAAAATTCTTCTTGTCACTCTCTGACCGTATTCAGTGCAATACAATCAATCAAAACCTTGTTAAGCGTTTTTATCTTTGTTTTCTGACATTATAACTAATATTGATATCAACTTCGTTTTGCTTTTATGTATGAAAACCTTGAAATCAATCAGTCATATGATGAAATATATATCATATTTCACTAATGTAAATGGCTTTTGCAAACAATAGCAAACGGTGTAGTAAAGTATACGGTTCGGTAAAACATTTTGCTTCTGTACAACGAATTACGAATTTACTTCTCAACTTTGAACATTTAACCTAAACAAATTACCTAGTTAAATAAGAGGTTCTCTCTGATGATTATATTGTATTTCAGAGCAAAAAGAAAAGACAGTGTACCTTGGTCATGAGGATGTTAATCTCTCCTTTATTTTTCTTCATAATTGAAGTGAGTGTTACTCTGTTACTTATGTGAGCATGGACAAACAACTACATCTGCAACATACCAACTAATTAAGTGCAATGAATATATAACTAATCAACGATAACTTCGGAAATTCCTGAGGCAAATGTGCAAGGTTAATATTGAGTGATTAACGTTTTCCTATACCTCAACTGATCTCCATGAAGAAGAAGAAAATGAAATATTTATTTAGTTGAAGCGTGCAGCTGCCACGTTGCCTCATCATCCAGGCATTCAGCCAACTGACATTCCATTTTACTAAATTCAATGAGTCTTCTGATGTACGAATGCCTTTAAATTTCCCTCAATTTAAGTAAAGCACACATTGCACAGTTGGCTGAAAGCCAAACAATTATCGCAAATAATCTTTATATATCATTTGCCACGTAAGCACAATCGCTGTCCTCAGGTCATTGATGTTGAAAATATTAAAATTCATTTTTGTCAGTTGTAACATGTGTTTTCAACCAAACCGTCATTCCTGACTTTCCTTTGAACCAGTAAAGATGGACAATCGTTCGGCTGTTCGAGGGGTATTCGTGTTATTCTGTGTAACGAGAAGCGTTTTCGCGTCGTCGGTGAGTCAAACATTTGGTTTTATTTTTCCATTTCTTTATTTTATAATATCAAACTTGTCTATGCAATATTTCATTTGTATCCAAAACTGTGAGCGTAGTTTTTCACATTAACTACAAAGAGTTTGCGATCCGAGAATTAGCAATCATTGTGTCAGGTATGAATGAATTAAGAACTGCATTAAAAAGAAACCCATAGTTGTTTTTTCTAAAGTAAAAAAAAAACATAACTTAAAGTCACATATATTGTTTGATAAAATATTTCCAAGCATATACACATTTTTAATACATGTTTAAGCTTTGTTCCAAACAAATTGCCAACCATTTCTTAATTCTCGATTTGGTATACACTGCAATATAAATTTAACAGGACCAGTATCATTCAAATTAAAACGCGTCCAAGGCTGCTTAGATTATTTTCGATTAGGTAAATTTGAATCTAATGTCCGCTCTGAGTAATGATTGAAGGCTTGATCTTGGCTATACGTATGTCATTAGAGCATTCTATTATCGTTCAACTATATCATGGTTGGCTCTTAATCTCCATGTAGCTGAATTTATTTCGTACCATATTAGTATTCGCCTTGTATCGTTCTCCCATTGAATTATTGTCGTGTGGTAAAATGTAACGTTCTCCCGTTAAGCCGAGATATATATAAATGCATAGGATATTCGTTGAATCAATGCAAAGACAGATTAGTCTAATATGCATTTGCAAAAACAAAAATAAATGTAATCTCATATTTCAGAATAAAGACTTAGAAGAATATATCCCTTGTGGCAAAGCTACTGATCATTTCAAGTCATAAGGTTCATGAAATAGAAGTTAACACAACTCTGTGTTTGAAATATAAATTGATTGCACTTGACATAATTTGAAGTTTTCTGTTCTAAACGCAACAAATTTAGAGTTGTATGTAACGTATAAAGATGAAGTATTTTGTTAATTTCGTATAACATAGTGTAACATCGATTCAATCTTATTATAAAAAACACGACCAGTCTAGCCTGAATCTTGCTTGAATTTAATTCTTCTTCTTTTGTCCTTTTTTATACTTGTATGTACCATTGTAAATTTTCCAGACCTTTAATTTCTCGTTAGTTTACAAAGTTTTAGCATTTAGCGTAGATTTGATTAAGGATAGGCAATTCGAATTTCTGTTACAGTTGCTGTTAATGTTGCGCCGCATGTGATAAATCACAAGACGTTAACAATTGACAGATTTAGTTGTAATTCTTTCTATTACAAATTAATAAACTATATTTTAATATGAATTTAGCCTTCGCAAAATGCCAATTCGTAGCCAACCAAAAATTAGAAAATAGGTTCCGATTGCCTCTGTGTGTAGCAGTTCACGACGTGCTCAATTCGTCATGTGATTGCTTTATTTTCCTAATTCCAATGGTTTCGACTGATAATTGTACACTCTTGTTTCTAAATGATTTCGAATGATTTGTGAGAACTTTATGTAAGGATATGATGAATGTACTGTTGTATAGTTGAAGGTATTGAAAAGTAATTCATCATTTTAGTATTGTTTTTAACCATATATGTTAGTTGCGTAAAAAGAAATGAAATGTATATGAAATACATATTTAATGTTAGAAAAGCTGTTGATTTTTGAAAGAATATGTAAGGTTACGCTTTGTACACTTCTATTTCGAGTACTTCTATAACAAGTACGATACACCATATAGTAAATTTTGTGACCAAATACTCATGCCAGATCTGTTTTTTTAACAATATATTCTGCGTGCTAACATCATGTTGTAAATTTTTAGAATGGTTGTTCCATTTGACCAATACTTATGATTTCATCAGTTGTTATATATGAGCATAGATTAAAGATTCCGCGCGTTAGTTCCTTTACCGTATACTTGTTTTTAAGGCGTCATGCCTTGCACGCCATTTTCTGAATTTATACATTCATTAACTAGTGTTTGTTTTTAAACAGGATAACAACCAAGAGAGTTCACCTTCAACTGTAGATGCTTTTCAAGGTAAGATAATAAACTATCAGTTTGTAAACTTTTGACTAACCTGACTCCTTCTTGAGACAACCAATCACGCTAGTTAAGTTCAACTGAGATTAATCTCCGTTTAGTGAAATATACATTACGTGCATGTGATTATAACCACAATCCTTTCATCTATATCATCGTAACACATTTTCTAATCCAAGTACAAACTGTAGATAATCTTCAGATTCATTGACTGCATATCATTAAATTCTTCCTATTCAACGTGTAAAACTATAACTTACAGATAACACTTGACACAAACTTAGCCAGCCATTTCAAAACGATATACTTGTTCGCTTTCACTTACAATGGTAATCGTTTTATTCCCAAATATTGTTTTACAATTTAATGTATTACCTTGCGTTGTAACTCCTCATATAACTTATGGATAAAGGGATCCGTTGCATTGCTAAAATTAATATAAATTACTGTCAAGTTTAATTTTTCAGCCTGGTTCAATATTAACTTGTTGCTTTACATGAACCAGGTGATCCTTACTTCTTTTATCAACGTTCTGAATATCCGAAGGACTGTCGAGATGTTCAACGCCAATGTTCTACATCAAGCTCTAGTGAAGTATACCTCATCAAACCAGATGGTTATGAAGAACCATTTGAGGTATTCTGTAACCATGACGTCGGAACAGGAGGATGGACGGTATGTTTCCCGCAGAAAGTTTACATTGGATCATTTTGATGTGTTCTTGATTTACTTCAACATGGTCGTGTAAAAGAAAGAAAAAAAGTGTCTCAGTGCATTTTGCCATATATTGTAACATAATATGAAAGTCACATTATTTATACAATTAAACGAAACAAAACTGTGGCCATTAGGAGTAAAGGTTCTGCTGAATTTTACAACACTACCAACTTCTTTTACAAAATGATTGATATTTTTTTGTTTATTCTCTTCAAGGTTATTCAGCGACGCACCGACGGTTCCGTAAATTTTAACAGAAATTGGTCAGAGTATAAAGAAGGCTTTGGATTTTTTGCAACTGAGTTTTGGCTCGGCAATAAAAAGCTATCGTACTTGACAAATCAAGCAGAATACGAACTTCGTGTGGATATGACCTTGTCCAATGGATCGTCCTTTCAATCAGCATACAAAGGTTTTCGTATTGCTGATGAATGGAGTCAGTATAACATTGTGAATATGATCGCACTTGACAGCAACGCAGGTAAGTTTGAACCATCAGAGAAGATTATACACATTAATTGTCTTTTTAAGATCGTCACCAATATATCAACATATCAATATATATCATTGTGTGTGTATAAATATATATAAATACAGTAATTC
Source organism: Apostichopus parvimensis (assembly GCA_000934455.1). Lineage (NCBI taxonomy): Eukaryota > Metazoa > Echinodermata > Holothuroidea > Aspidochirotida > Stichopodidae > Apostichopus > Apostichopus parvimensis. The sequence continues at coordinate 77,871 of KN884559.1, forward strand.
CAAAATTCATAACGTTTTCGATGTGACTGTGTCTTATTGATGTCAGCAAAAACACAACGTTTTTAGCAATTCAAAATGAGAGTAAAATCCTTGATATTATGCCACTTCAAGTAAAAATGGTCAAATCTTAAAATCATTCAGTATTGCTTAATATATTCCCAGTTGAAAACTGACTGGGAAACACTAAATCAATTAAATTTTAGGTTCATGCTTCTTTCTTCTTCTTTGTCGTTTGTGTTTAGACTCATTAATCTCTGCCTGTCCATCCAACAAGATCTTTGGAATATGCAACTGTCAGGGAACATGTAACTATCCTAATGGAACATCTGGATGTAACAATGACTGCTTGGGTAGTGAGGGCTGCATCTGTCCTGCTGGTTTCTTAATGCAAGAGAGTGACTGTATTCCTACAAAGGAATGTGGATGCTTTGCTACAGAGGCCAATTTGGTCATTCCAGTAAGATATTGTTTTTCAAACAAATCAATAAAAAACGTTTGTTTAATTTCCATTTTCCTTTGCATAACGAGAGTTAAAACAGTTTGGTTAATATTGTACTTTAAATATTCGTACTTGAATGGGGAAGCGTCTGTTAGCGATACTTGCACACTACAATGATAAGTTACTATTTTCAGTAATTATTTATAATTTTCGCCAAAATTTAAAGTTTCATATTGCACCGTAATTACTGTACATTAGAAGATGATAATTTAACAACTATCATCATGCTTGTCATCGCCCTTCTAGAATGGAGAAACCTTTGTCAGCGATGATTGTACTCAAAAGTGTTCCTGTAGCAATAACCGACTTACCTGTGAAGTTGACTACAGCTGTGGTACCAATGCTGTGTGTGGTGTCAAGAATGATGTACGACAGTGTTATTGTAATGAGGGATACGAAGGTGACGGTCAATCTTG
>KN884559.1:78835-94292 GCA_000934455.1 Apostichopus parvimensis
GATGGACGGTATGTTTCCCGCAGAAAGTTTACATTGGATCATTTTGATGTGTTCTTGATTTACTTCAACATGGTCGTGTAAAAGAAAGAAAAAAAATGTCTCAGTGCATTTTGCCATATATTGTAACATAATATGAAAGTCACATTATTTATACAATTAAACGAAACAAAACTGTGGCCAATAGGAGTAAAGGTTCTGCTACATTTTACAACACCACCAACTTCTTTTACAAAATGATTGATATTTGTTTGTTTATTTTCTTCAAGGTTATTCAACGACGCACCGACGGTTCCGTAAATTTTAACAGAAATTGGTCAGAGTATAAAGAAGGCTTTGGATTTTTTGCAACTGAGTTTTGGCTTGGCAATAAAAAGCTATCTTACTTGACAAATCAAGCAGAATACGAACTTCGTGTGGATATGACCTTGTCCAATGGATCGTCCTTTCACTCAGCATACAAAGGTTTTCGTATTGCTGATGAATGGAGTCAGTATAACATTGTAAATATGATCGCACTTGACAGCAACGCAGGTAAGTTTGAACCACCAGAGAAGATTATACACATTAATTGTCTTTTTAAGATCGTCACCAATATATCAACATATCAATATATATCATTGTGTGTGTATAAATATATATAAATACAGTAATTCCAAAATTCATAACGTTTTCGATGTGACTGTGTCTTATTGATGTCAGCAAAAGCACAACGTTGTTAACAATTCAAAATGAGAGTAAAATCCTTGATATTATGCCACTTGAAGTAAAAATGGTCAAATTTTGAAATTATTAAGTGTTGCTTAATATATTCCCAGTTGAAAACTGACTGGGAAACACTAAACCAATTAAATTTTAGGTTCATGCTTCTTTCTTCTTCTTTGTCGTTTGTGTTTAGACTCATTAATCTCTGCCTGTCCACCCAACAAGATCTTTGGAATATGCAACTGTCAGGGAACATGTAACTATCCTAATGTAACCTCTGGAAGTAACAATGACTGCTTGGGTAGTGAGGGCTGCATCTGTCCTGCTGGTTTCTTAATGCAAGAGGGTGACTGTATTCCTGCAAAGGAATGTGGATGCTTTGCTACAGACGCCAATTTGGTCATTCCAGTAAGATATTGTTTTTCAACCACATCAATAAAAAAAAACGTTCGTTTAATTTCCATTTTCTTTTGCTTAACGAGAATTATAACAGTTTGGTTAATATTGTACTTTTAATATTCCTACTTGAATGGGGAAGCGTCTGTTAGCGATACTTGCACACTACAATGATAAGTTACCAATTTCAGTAATTATTTATAATTTTCGCCAAAATTTAAAGTTTCATATTGCATCGTAATAACTGTACATTAGAATATGATAATTTAACAACTATCATCATGCTTGTCATTGCCCTTCTAGAATGGAGAAACATTTGTCAGCAATAATTGCACTCAAAAGTGTTCCTGTAGCAATAACCGACTTACCTGTGAAGTCGACTACAGCTGTGGTACCAATGCTGTGTGTGGTATCAATAATGATGTACGACAGTGTTATTGTAATGAGGGATACGAAGGTGACGGTCAATCTTGTGAAGCTGTACATACACAGATAACACTTGACACAAACTTAGCCAGCCATTTCAAAACGATATACTTGTTCGCTTTCACTTACAATGGTAATCGTTTTATTCCCAAATATTGTTTTACAATTTAATGTATTACCTTGCGTTGTAACTCCTCATATAACTTATGGATAAAGGGATCCGTTGCATTGCTAAAATTAATATAAATTACTGTCAAGTTTAATTTTTCAGCCTGGTTCAATATTAACTTGTTGCTTTACATGAACCAGGTGATCCTTACTTCTTTTATCAACGTTCTGAATATCCGAAGGACTGTCGAGATGTTCAACGCCAATGTTCTACATCAAGCTCTAGTGAAGTATACCTCATCAAACCAGATGGTTATGAAGAACCATTTGAGGTATTCTGTAACCATGACGTCGGAACAGGAGGATGGACGGTATGTTTCCCGCAGAAAGTTTACATTGGATCATTTTGATGTGTTCTTGATTTACTTCAACATGGTCGTGTAAAAGAAAGAAAAAAAGTGTCTCAGTGCATTTTGCCATATATTGTAACATAATATGAAAGTCACATTATTTATACAATTAAACGAAACAAAACTGTGGCCATTAGGAGTAAAGGTTCTGCTGAATTTTACAACACTACCAACTTCTTTTACAAAATGATTGATATTTTTTTGTTTATTCTCTTCAAGGTTATTCAGCGACGCACCGACGGTTCCGTAAATTTTAACAGAAATTGGTCAGAGTATAAAGAAGGCTTTGGATTTTTTGCAACTGAGTTTTGGCTCGGCAATAAAAAGCTATCGTACTTGACAAATCAAGCAGAATACGAACTTCGTGTGGATATGACCTTGTCCAATGGATCGTCCTTTCAATCAGCATACAAAGGTTTTCGTATTGCTGATGAATGGAGTCAGTATAACATTGTGAATATGATCGCACTTGACAGCAACGCAGGTAAGTTTGAACCATCAGAGAAGATTATACACATTAATTGTCTTTTTAAGATCGTCACCAATATATCAACATATCAATATATATCATTGTGTGTGTATAAATATATATAAATACAGTAATTCCAAAATTCATAACGTTTTCGATGTGACTGTGTCTTATTGATGTCAGCAAAAACACAACGTTTTTAGCAATTCAAAATGAGAGTAAAATCCTTGATATTATGCCACTTCAAGTAAAAATGGTCAAATCTTAAAATCATTCAGTATTGCTTAATATATTCCCAGTTGAAAACTGACTGGGAAACACTAAATCAATTAAATTTTAGGTTCATGCTTCTTTCTTCTTCTTTGTCGTTTGTGTTTAGACTCATTAATCTCTGCCTGTCCATCCAACAAGATCTTTGGAATATGCAACTGTCAGGGAACATGTAACTATCCTAATGGAACATCTGGATGTAACAATGACTGCTTGGGTAGTGAGGGCTGCATCTGTCCTGCTGGTTTCTTAATGCAAGAGAGTGACTGTATTCCTACAAAGGAATGTGGATGCTTTGCTACAGAGGCCAATTTGGTCATTCCAGTAAGATATTGTTTTTCAAACAAATCAATAAAAAACGTTTGTTTAATTTCCATTTTCCTTTGCATAACGAGAGTTAAAACAGTTTGGTTAATATTGTACTTTAAATATTCGTACTTGAATGGGGAAGCGTCTGTTAGCGATACTTGCACACTACAATGATAAGTTACTATTTTCAGTAATTATTTATAATTTTCGCCAAAATTTAAAGTTTCATATTGCACCGTAATTACTGTACATTAGAAGATGATAATTTAACAACTATCATCATGCTTGTCATCGCCCTTCTAGAATGGAGAAACCTTTGTCAGCGATGATTGTACTCAAAAGTGTTCCTGTAGCAATAACCGACTTACCTGTGAAGTTGACTACAGCTGTGGTACCAATGCTGTGTGTGGTGTCAAGAATGATGTACGACAGTGTTATTGTAATGAGGGATACGAAGGTGACGGTCAATCTTGTGAAGCTGTACATACAGACTGCAAGGATGTTTATGACGCTGGAAATACAGAAGATGGCGTTTATACCATTCTCCCAACTGGATGGCTGGATTCACCATTTAGTGTCTACTGTAAAATGAATAATGGTGGTGGATGGACAGTAAGTTATTAAAGCATCAATACATTGTGAAAACAAATATTACTGGCGACTATTCCAAACATGGCCATTTCCTTTCTAACCTGTTATATATCATCGTCTCGATCCATCCTATGTCTCATTTCGTCTCCTTACACCATTTTCTCCCATCCAGGTTTTCAACGTCGCAGTGGCGGCAGTACCAGTTTCTATCAAAACTGGGATGCGTACAAAGAAGGATTTGGGGACCTGAACGATGATTTCTGGCTTGGGAATGAGAAAATATATCATCTTACACACCAAGCAGGTTACAAGCTGCGCTTCGATGTTGTTACTTCAGGTGGAGATCAGAAATATGCTTCATACACCAAGTTTCAGATTGGGTCTGAGAGTAATAAATACAGACTGAATCAACTAGGCACCCATGCTGGAACAACAGGTTAGTCACTCCTTTCAATAATAATCATATACCATCTTTTCTGCTTTTCTTAATATTATTTTTAGGACTTATTTCAAGCTAAAATTTCCTGATCAATATTTCTGAGAACCTGCAACTTTAACATTTTACTTTGAACTGTTACATACTGCTTTCAAATACGTACATTCCATTCATGTAACTTAATCGATGGATCGATGGATCGATCGAATGTCACTTATAACTTAACAATATAAGTGACATTCGATCGATCCATCGATCCATCGATCCATTGATCCATCGATCCATCGATCCATCGATCCATCGATCCATCGATCCATCGATCCATCGATCCATCGATCCATCGATCCATCGATCCATCGATCCATCGATTAAGTTACATGAATGGAATGTACGTATATGAAAGCAGTATGTAAAAGTTAATGTTAACGAACAATATACTTTAACGTTGCTTCACAAAATAAGCTTAGACAAACCAGTGCCGATTATATATAGGTCCTTGAGAGATAAAACTGTAAAAGAGTTTGTTTATCATACGTTTCTAAATGACAATGTTTGCTGTGCACACAAATGAGAGAAGAATATATCATTGTACAGAACATGAAATTGAGATCAGCAAATCAAATTCTAGTAATGAAACTTAAAGAAACTGAAACGGAAAAGAGACTTGCTAAAATGCAAAACAACGAAGAAAATTAAAAGAGAAATTCTTGTAGATATCAAAAAGCTATCAAAGATAGAAAAAACAACCGACAATAGGAGGCATTGACGTATTAAACTATGAATTCTTGGCCACATATACTATACTGTTTCCACATTCCGTTGACTCTAATTATAGCTTATTGGTACTTTGAATCAAACACAAATAATTTATTAATTAAATGAATACATTATGATTGAATTACATAATCCTCCTGTTTTGTCTCTATTTGTTTTTGTCGCATTATAATTAAAATTGCAATATGATAAGATCATTTATGACAAGTATTAAGATGAATCGTTTTAACATAAATAACTTTAAAACCATATTGCTTTATAATCTTCATTAAAACCCGATAATTTTATTAAAAGATAGAACTAGCATAACTAAAATCATCTTCTCTCCTTATTCTTATGCTTATAAACAATGGTAATGTTACTCTCAACTAAAACTTACATCATTTTGGAAATATTATTCTGTTATATACACATATAACACTGGATGTCACAAGGGTAGCATTGAATTTTCACAAGGTCACGATTGTTTGAGCTCATGATTTTGGCTTACATCTAACTTAAGGGAGAAAACGGGAAATAGTTATAATTGCTTATCAGATAGCTGACCAATAAATATAAAAATGTTATGTTTGTCTATACAGATACAATCGTACCAATGAACACTGATTAACAATATTTAATGACGGACTTTTTTTTCTTATTACATTGCATATAAATAAATTTCAGTAACCTTATGCATGCACATTTCTTTTTAAACAGGCGCTTGCCTCTTTTGCATTGTAATTTTTGTCTTTGTGCTAGCATTGCAATTCAGAAATTAAACTAGATCTTTCAAAAATATTGTAATTTGCGTTGTTCGTTCTATTACAGGTACACGTATCGGTAACAATAGAGGCAAAGCTTTCAGCACGCATGACCGAGACAATGATGAGTGTGACAATTTTAACTGCGCGGAAGGACACCGAGGCGGGTGGTGGCACTCAGATCATTGGTGCAGTTACTGTTATAGTAATAATTATTGTGATCAGTTTCCTTACAGTGGAAGCTGTTACACCGTTTGCACCAGCGACAACCTTAATGGAGATTACAACGGCGGCCGTGGAGAAAACATCTTCTCTGACCATAATGCTTACTGCAACCTTAGGTTCACGGAGATGAAAATTCGGCCTTCCTCTTGAGCAAAATAATTTCAATAACGTTGATGTAACCTGTTTAGATTCATATTTAACGTTTCAACCAACGATGTAACCTTTCAGCTAATAGAAAACATCAAGGTGTCGCTAAATGAAGCAACTTTGTACTTTCTGTTGGGATATATTTTCGATGCTTTTTCATTTCAATTCTCCGTTTTTCAAGAAGGCATGAATGGGATCCTGTTCTTACTAATGCTCTCTACTTGGGATAAACAGAGCACCGCAGTATCAATCTTGAAACGCCAACCATTAAAACGTTGTATTGTTGCAAAAATGTGGGAGGCGCCAAATCATTAATTTTTACTTTCTTAGGGAAAGTTTCATGTTGTTGATAAAATTAGTATAATGCCACTATTTGTTTCTATCACACAATGAGTTACAGCCTATACTACCTTAGAAAACTTTCAAATATAATTCATTTTGATTTGTGCTTTTCATGTTTCTTATGTGATGGATTTATTTCAAACTACGCACGTTTTCACTACTAAACAGAAAATAGCAAGAAATTTAACGTTTAACGTTTGTGCTTTACTTAGTACTAAAGACAATAGAATATCTACAATCATGTACGGGAAAAGATGAAATTATTATAATCATTATATTTCCTTCATGTCTTTATGTTGCTGTTAAGAGTTTCATTAAATATGAATTATATTTTCTTTGAAGTTTCAAGAGCAATCACATAATCGATACCCAGAACTTATCCTTTGCTTCAAAACCGTTGGCAGATTATTCCTTCATGTTAGAATGATGATTAAGTATATTTGATACATTAAGGGAATAGGGTTACATTCCTCAAGTTATAGTGTTGTATCATTAATCACGAAATCAAAAATGGTATAATAAAAAAGGATGTAAAAACAATATGAACGTTGTTAATTTTCATTTCTTGGTTCTTGTCTTTGACTTCATCGTCCTTAAGAAACATTTCCTGAAAGACTTGTATTTGTTTGTACTGTCATGCTAAACCGTTCCCGCGCACTGAACTATGTGATTTGGCGAAAAAACTTGTGTAACTTATACTACATATGATATCATATTCTCCAAATTGTACACATTATCATTAATCACACAACATAATAGTTATGTTCTAAATTATGCTGCGGTTGGTAATTGGTTTTGCACTCTGCGGTTAAAAATATTGCCAGATGCCTGTCTCTTTGTAGAATAATAATACAAATGTTGAGGCAGAAGATAAGTAATTGCTTATAAATTTTCAAAGCAGGTTCGTTACGTTTATATAAATTTTACAGCTGACTGAGATAGTCTACGTTCACTGTGCCTTATTTCAATCTACAACACTTATAACAAGTTAATGAAAGCAGAGTAATCGCTACTTTATTCCCCAAAAAATGAAGCCTTAATATGAACAAAGGTCTGTGTAAGCGATGAAATTTGCGACGATCTGATGACGTTTGCCGTCAACCTGACAACAGCATATCGCCTGTAGTTCGGTAGACATGGTACTACCTTTGCCCTGAGGGAAATGATTTGGTAGGACATTTCGGAAGCCTAGCTCCGAGAAGCTCCACGCAAATACATGATTAAAACGTTCTGTTGATTTCAAGACGATTTAATCTCTCCCTGAAACAATTAAAATTTCAACTAAACACTGTAAAATTACTTCAAGACAATGATTGGAACACTCAATTTGGTATGAATTATATGGCCATGATAATGTACTGATTGTGAGCACTGGATGATTCCTTTTCCATAGCTAATTTGCCTCTATAAAAACTGCTCAGTATTTGCAAAGCTTGCGTCACACGTGATGAGGCATCTGATCCATGGTTAGTCCAATATTACCTACTTCGGAACTGCATTAATATGCATCAAAATCTATCACTGAATGAACCAATCACGATTAAGAAAGAAAACAACACGTGGTCCTAAGTTTTAGTTATGTATTTCCTTGTCTGATAATACGGGCTCCTAAACTAGACGTCTGATAAAGGATCGAACAAGTTCTTATGTATTGGGAATTAACGAAGGGAACTTGAAGGTTAAAAGTAAAATGGATGAACGTCTAAGGTGCAAAGGGTGAAAGAAATTGCAGGAGCTTGATATAGGAACTTAAAGGAGCTATAATATCACTTTATGACAAGAGGAAGCAATGTTATGCTGAACAAAAATAGAAGAATTTAACCGAAAGTTAACTGAAAATGATTGGAACAATCAAATCTATAAACATGGGCAACTTTTTATGAGCATGTTAACATACAATTTTCTAAATATCTAAATAGTATATCATGCCATATGTGCTTTGTTGTGTTTTATACTTTTCTCTATCAATTACCAGTATCTTATTTCATTTTAGAGATATCCCAGATATAAATGTTCCTTCATGCACAAGGCATATATAATATACTTCTCTTCTAGGAAGTTGTTTATGACAGCTGTGTCTATTGTATACACAACCGATGACGACAGGGAGTCTTCCCTACAACTTCTTATAACATCTTATAAAGTGATATATGAGTAGTCAAGAACACGTTAAGGAAAGAGAGACCATATATAACTAATATGTTATCGAGAAACCGTGCAATATAGATTATCTGTCAAATGTGTGAGTGCGACTTGTTCATATCAAAAATGACTATTCTGTAAACATATAGCTTAAAGACAAATTTCAATAAAGAGTGAATTAATAAGGTTTTGTTGACATAACAAATATAGCACACAGTTCTTTGACCAACCGACAGGTAAGCTTGACTGACCATAATAGCAGAGTCATAATACTACAACATATGCTGTCCGACTATATATTTTCTGTATTTTAAAATTCTTCGCCAGAGCAACTTCTAATCAATGGCTAAATGCAATGAGTATCATGATGTTCTGGACAAAGATTGCTTGGATTCGACACACCGTGTCGATTAATTGAGCGGAGAATGAGATTTTAAGAAATGTTGCTGTACCAGCGACTAATAGTTACTTAGCTTTCAAAAAATGGTGTTTTTTAATAAGTTACCTGTGAAAAGAATAAATCAAGTCAATAAAATCAATACCACTTTTACTCTGGTGAACTCTTTGCTGACAACTAAAAACGTCTTAATGACAAGATTGTTTCCATTGTTCTTTTTACTATATTTCTGATCTCTCTGCATGTTGGTTTTGCGTGTATTGTGTATACTTTACTGTTACTGACAGTTTCATTTAATGATTAATAAGTAAAGCGAACAAATTTGAGTCGTGCAAAATGATCATACGAAATATGAAGTAAAACAGAGATCATAGTAACATTTAACAATAATTTGTTGCAGCTTTTCAGTGGTAAATTCATTTTAGGGATTTGCAAAAGAAGACATTTATTTAAGCATCCTGGTATAATTTCCACTAAATTAATACATGTTGTGTTCAAGAAGTATTCATTTGAAATACAATACACGTTTTGTAGCAAAACTGAACTTGGAACTATGATGTCAAACATGCAAACAAAACATAACTTAATTTCACATTTTGAAGAGGAACAACGCATATCTTGTTAGAAGGTTTGCATCTGTGACGTCACACTTGTTTGCATCAAGTTATTACTTAAAATGCAGTTGCTCAAATGGCGATATCGGCAAAAAGATGGAATACATATTTTACCTGAACTATTAATTTCAAAACATTTTCAATAAATCGTTCAAGTGGCTGGCCACTGCCAGTAAATCGGCCATGTATCCAATTGACTTATTCGATACAGTGTTTTTGCGTTGCCCTCATTGCTTACAAACCTGCGAGGTTAAATGTATATTCTAAGATTTCCGGAAGATTTCCGTTAATCTTTATTTATTATTTTTGGGGGTCTAATCCTACGAAACGTTTACGTTATAAAGATAAATACAAATAAGCTGCGTATGAAATACAATAACAGATCTCAGGAAAAGCAGTAAAAAATGTCTTATATTTTCATACATGTGAATGTTAAAATAGGCCCTACGTATATTCACCTTTTTTAAATAAGCTGACTTTAATATGTAAAGTAATGGACATCAATTTAATAATATTTTCAAAGAATTGATGAAATCATCACACCATTATATATTACAAAATAATGAGTATACAAACAAAATATATCAACAACGGAGGTCAAAATGCCTCGCATTTATATATCCGATCGACATGCGCATACGTTTTAATAATGCTAAGATTAATATACGGTTGGAGCAGTTAGTCATTCCAAAGTTTGCAAAAAGAATTGTCTGAAAGAAACAAGCTTAGATAAAACGATACAATTCGTTTCTTAAGAATTCTTTAGAACTTCAGATTTACACTCCATTAATCTAAAGTGAGTCCATTAAGAAAGTGAATCAGCAAAAGAGATGTGTACTTGCAATCGTTTTTTGTTTTCATTTTCACTCAAAATCCATTCTACGCGCTTCTCGGTAAAGAGGATCGCGTCATTGCAGGGCCTGACATCGGTGAATCGATACCTTAAGTCGATGGTTTGTACAGTCGAGACCAACAAGGGCGATAAATAGACTGTATACTATAACATATGTGCTAGACTATTTAACACATATTCTTAATTTGCAAAACCAATTTCGTAAAAGAAAGCTAGTTTATAAATCCACCATGATTGTGATGCTATTGGTGATATATCTAGTACCACTGACCAAAGGTAAGAGCTTCGCTTGTTAATTAACTTAATTTAATTTTCAAATTAACAGTATTGTGAGATTACATCGATGGTAAATATATTGCTCTGCCTTTAGTGTTTATTCAAAGATGTTTCTCATGTTTGAGCCTTAATGTGTGTCATTACGCGCAAATGTAACAAAATATTTCTGTGATAAACTGAACAAATATCGAAATATCCAATGGCCGGAATTCTAACTGACTAGGTATGTTCTTTTTCCTCATTTCTTAGATATTAATATTAAGATGCTAACTTACTTTAGGTAAGATGTTTTGCTTTGTGGAATTGATATGTTTCTTTCATTACATCGATCAGCCTATGGACATTGCTTACGAGGGACCCTTCAATGCACCAACACACATACATTCTACACTACGGTCCTGTCTAGTAAGATCCTCAGGATTAAATAATTTGTCATGTTACTACCACTGAAGTCTAACCGGTTAGACCATGATTTCATGTAAAACTTATTTATTTTATGGTAACTAACTTTCGTTAAAGTGGTGTTGTGTGAACGAGGAAACATCCAATGACCGGTAATGTAACTGACCACGTTTGTCGCCCCACCCTCCTCATTTTTGAAGATGACATTAAGATGCTAACTTACTTAATATCCTTTTTTTTGGCATAATTACTTGTTTTTTTTTTCTTTCAATATATCAACCAGCATATGAATCTGGATTACGAGGGACATTTCAATGCACCAACACACCTAACGTATACACTACGGCCCTATCTGGTAAGTTCATTGAGTTAAATGATTTATCATAATAATACAACCGCAGTCTTACACGTTTGTCCATGACTTCAGGTTTAACTTATTTCTTGTATAGTAACGTAACTTTCGTTAACGTGTTTTTTTTCCTGTGAACGAGGAAACATCACCTAAAACAATACCGATCAATGCATCTACATATGTAGTTCTTTGAAATGTTAGTTATATTTGTATCTAATGGATTAACTACAGGATGTGATTGTGATGTAATACTGAATAATACTACTCACTTGTATTGGTAGCGCACGAGAAACAACTAATTGAACTGCAAAGGACTACGCTATCATGAGGTTTGGTGTTATAATGCTAAATCATTTGTTGACTACTTAAAACATAATAAATAAAATAAGCAGAAATGAATCTACACGGTGACTGTTTTCAATATTTTGCGTATGTCAAGGTTACCATAGAGACTGTAAGGATGTTTACGACGCTGGTCATACACAAGATGGCATTTACACCATTCTACCATCTGGATGGCCGGGTTCACCATTTACTGTTTACTGTAAAATGGATAATGGCGGAGGATGGACAGTAAGCCAGTTTGTAATTCCATGTGAGAGGACTAGTGATCTAGAGGAAATTCAAGTTTTCGTCATGTAGCACTCTTGTTTAAAAGTTTTTGTTTTATTGCTTCGGTTAGGCTAAAAATGACATGTACGGCTTCAACTGTTTGCATAATTTGTATTGATGTTTCTAAAGTTTAATAGGAAACGCAGCACTTTGTTTGGCCTCAAATAACTTGACGATGTATTCCATATACGTTTGAAACTTTCCATAACAGTTGCATATAAACACAAATAAGTTCATCGGCAAAAATAACAGAGGGGTTGTCCCCCCCCCCCCTCCCCCTCTCTACAAACGACGAAGAAAGTTATCAACAATGAGGGGACAAAAAAGGTAGCACCATGTTTTGAGTATTCTTAATTGAAACTTTGGAGCACTTTCATATACCTAAAAGCTGGAAATTGGTCATTAAATCCGTAGATACAAAAGAAAACTGATGTTATTGACGATTAATTATAGTCATTGATTAGTGTTATATGTTTTAAATGTTTCCAAGACTCGGTATATAGAGAGGGTCAACGTTGATAATCGGAAGCTATCCATCGATATACTCCTGTTAACGTTATTAATTTATCTTTATCGCAGTCTTCCATCAATCCAATGTATTTTAAGGATACTTTTGATTATTTTTCATCTAGGTTTTTCAACTTTGACATTGTACCATAAGTTTCAACCAAACTTGGATGCGTACAAAGCCATGTTGGGGTAACTTGCGCGATGATTTTGGCTTGGGAATGAAAAACTGCATAATCTAAAAATTATCCTAATTTTATTTTCTTCTATCCAGGTTTTTCAACGTCACAGTGGCATTACCAGTTTTTATCAAAACTAGGATGCGTACAAAAAAGGATTTGGTGATCTGAACGATGATTTTTGGCTTGGAAATGAGAAACTCTATTATCTTACAAACCAAACAGGTTACACGTTGCGCTTTGATGTTATCACGTCAGGTGGAGATCAGAAATATGCTTCATATACCGAGTTTCAGATTGAGTCTGAGAGTAATAAATACAGACTGAATAAACTAGGCAGCCATGGTGGAACAACAGGTTTGTATACGTTTTAATTTGAAGTTCCAATTTTCTTTTAATTCGTTTACTTATAGTTTTAGGGGAAAAAAACCTAATTACATTATATTTTGCTTCTCGGAACCTTCTATCCGAACGTTCACTGCGTTAAGAAGACAACCAGGGGAAGAAGTATATACTAGAACATTGAGAAAACCCCAGACTTGCAATGGTATCGTCCATGGCTTTGTGTCCCGTCTTAGTTCCATACATAGTTGAAAATACGTTTATGCATGCCACTAGTCAGATCGGTGATACTATGAGATGACATATTTTCAAAATTAATATGTTTAATTAATTATATGAACTTTCACTTACTATTCACTTGATAGATTTGTTTTCCTAACAATTCAGATATTGTGCTCCGGGAAGCGGCTTTATTTTATAGCACATTAAAATAAAGGTGCGATGCCTTTTATTAAGTGTTCATGTGCTTTTTTCTTAAAGGTTGGCGTATATATAACAACTGGGGCAAAGCTTTCAGCACATATGATCGAGACAACGACGACTGTGATGCTTTTAACTGCGCGAACCGTCACAGAAGTGGTTGGTGGCACTCGGATCATTGGTGCGCAACTTGTGATAATAATAATGGTTATTGTGACCAATTTTTGCGTATGTCAAGGTTACCATAGAGACTGTAAGGATGTTTACGACGCTGGTCATACACAAGATGGCATTTACACCATTCTACCATCTGGATGGCCGGGTTCACCATTTACTGTTTACTGTAAAATGGATAATGGCGGAGGATGGACAGTAAGCCAGTTTGTAATTCCATGTGAGAGGACTAGTGATCTAGAGGAAATTCAAGTTTTCGTCATGTAGCACTCTTGTTTAAAAGTTTTTGTTTTATTGCTTCGGTTAGGCTAAAAATGACATGTACGGCTTCAACTGTTTGCATAATTTGTATTGATGTTTCTAAAGTTTAATAGGAAACGCAGCACTTTGTTTGGCCTCAAATAACTTGACGATGTATTCCATATACGTTTGAAACTTTCCATAACAGTTGCATATAAACACAAATAAGTTCATCGGCCAAAATAACAGAGGGGTTGTCCCCCCCCCCCCCCCCCCTCTCTACAAACGACGAAGAAAGTTATCAACAATGAGGGGACAAAAAAGGTAGCACCATGTTTTGAGTATTCTTAATTGAAACTTTGGAGCACTTTCATATACCTAAAAGCTGGAAATTGGTCATTAAATCCGTAGATACAAAAGAAAACTGATGTTATTGACGATTAATTATAGTCATTGATTAGTGTTATATGTTTTAAATGTTTCCAAGACTCGGTATATAGAGAGGGTCAACGTTGATAATCGGAAGCTATCCATCGATATACTCCTGTTAACGTTATTAATTTATCTTTATCGCAGTCTTCCATCAATCCAATGTATTTTAAGGATACTTTTGATTATTTTTCATCTAGGTTTTTCAACTTTGACATTGTACCATAAGTTTCAACCAAACTTGGATGCGTACAAAGCCATGTTGGGGTAACTTGCGCGATGATTTTGGCTTGGGAATGAAAAACTGCATAATCTAAAAATTATCCTAATTTTATTTTCTTCTATCCAGGTTTTTCAACGTCACAGTGGCATTACCAGTTTTTATCAAAACTAGGATGCGTACAAAAAAGGATTTGGTGATCTGAACGATGATTTTTGGCTTGGAAATGAGAAACTCTATTATCTTACAAACCAAACAGGTTACACGTTGCGCTTTGATGTTATCACGTCAGGTGGAGATCAGAAATATGCTTCATATACCGAGTTTCAGATTGAGTCTGAGAGTAATAAATACAGACTGAATAAACTAGGCAGCCATGGTGGAACAACAGGTTTGTATACGTTTTAATTTGAAGTTCCAATTTTCTTTTAATTCGTTTACTTATAGTTTTAGGGGAAAAAAACCTAATTACATTATATTTTGCTTCTCGGAACCTTCTATCCGAACGTTCACTGCGTTAAGAAGACAACCAGGGGAAGAAGTATATACTAGAACATTGAGAAAACCCCAGACTTGCAATGGTATCGTCCATGGCTTTGTGTCCCGTCTTAGTTCCATACATAGTTGAAAATACGTTTATGCATGCCACTAGTCAGATCGGTGATACTATGAGATGACATATTTTCAAAATTAATATGTTTAATTAATTATATGAACTTTCACTTACTATTCACTTGATAGATTTGTTTTCCTAACAATTCAGATATTGTGCTCCGGGAAGCGGCTTTATTTTATAGCACATTAAAATAAAGGTGCGATGCCTTTTATTAAGTGTTCATGTGCTTTTTTCTTAAAGGTTGGCGTATATATAACAACTGGGGCAAAGCTTTCAGCACATATGATCGAGACAACGACGACTGTGATGCTTTTAACTGCGCGAACCGTCACAG
>KN884559.1:120901-131945 GCA_000934455.1 Apostichopus parvimensis
TATAACAATATGAGTTTATATCTTCTTTGGAGGTTCACTTGCGTTTGAGACAGGGAAGGGGAGAGGAGATAAGGGTAGGAAATTGTTACAATGTCGTTAACGTTTTGAAGGTTTAAACATTTAAAATTACACTTACGTAAAGTTTGGTCTCCGTAGTCACTAACGTTCCTTTGGCGTTTCGGTTAAAAAAAGTCAAAATAATTATGATAATGATCGTCCAATAAATACAGCATACATTATAGAGTAAAATATGACAAAGTTACAATTTTCTATTTTCCATTGTCCTCTGTTCGGGTAAGTCTTAAATTTTATTTTATTTTATCATATATCAATAACAATATTTCACATAGCTACTTGTTATTTTAGGACACGTTAGAAAGACTTATTGACTAGGTCGTTTATCTGTATTGGTCGGTAGCTGCTAGTTCAAATCGTTTCCCTCAATTTGGGTGAACTTTGAAGGTTACAATAACCCAATAAAATTGCATTTCTCTCAGTACAAAACACAAATCGATGAACGTTTAAGTTTAGCGTTGTCTTGATACATTGTGAATATTTTATTTGGGTTTAATGTCTCATACATCAGGTTGTTTTTGAAGCCGATTAATTTCTTCTAGACAATAACAATTTACTCTATTCCTATTAGGTTTCGTCTTCTCTATATGTCTTTGTAGTTTAAAACAATTATATTCTGTTGGATAGATTTTATCGGGGAAAACATAATTTTATGAAAGAAACGGGTGAACCTTCAAAGTAACATATTTTTCTAGTGCATTATGTAATTTAATTAATTCACATGAACATTTGTCATAACAAAATACTTTGAAAATTTCACCTCTGCATTATGTATTCACGAATTTCGATAAAATGAAACTTATTATTTGTATTGGAAATGAAAAAAAATGTAACCTTTACACAGCACATTCAATGGTGGTGACTATTAATGGAAACAAATTCGTTTTGTTTTCATTTACAGCTGTTTAGGATGAATCTAAGAATAATGACAATTTGTATCGCGTTTAAACTGCCGCAACGAAAGAAAGTACCTCCGTGGGATAAAACTATGTTGTATATATTCCTAAAAGAACCGACAGACATCAACGATTAAAGCTATTGACAATCCTTAGAAAAACTAATGATACATCTTTCAACAGCAATCGATAAATGATAAACAGACAATTCTTAGAACACTGAAATTATTCTTACAACAATGATACATATATTTGGTATATATGACGCAATGATACATTTGGGTTATATGACGGAAATACAATTCTTACAACAGCGAATTTTAATAAAAGTGTCGGTTCTTTTCCTAAAAGAACCGACAACGACATCACTGATTAAATAAATTGGCAATTCTTACAACAACAACGTTTAGATGAGTTAAGGCAGTATATATTTTTACTTCCGTCATTGCCATCGTTCATTTACATTAATTTAGTACAAAAACTAAATAACTAAATCTAGTTTAAGTAGTTAATTAAGTCGACATGGTATTTAGTGTACGGAATTAGACTTAGCATTAACGAAACATTACATTCTACGGAAGGGCAGATTAAACATTTTTGTTACACCAAAAACGCATTTTGATATTACAAGAACAAAATGTACACATTACGCTAAGCTTTTTGTCAGACCAAAGAACCCATCATAAACAAATGGAATTGATAGGCTTTTATCAATTGTCATGCAACTTAAGTAACTATTCATGAATTGAGGTTGACCTTATTTATGAGATCCCAAACAAATATGTATTCTAAATTAGACTTGATTTGAGAAAAAAAAGAGTTGGCACCCTGCGTAATGACTTTTTCAATAAAAATAAAAGGCTTTAACTACTTCGGTACGTTATCATGATTTTCCAAAAACTATTTTAAGTTCAATAGTTAGCATCCTGCGTAATGACTTTAAAAAAAAAGTGTTGTCACAATAAAAGGAAGTATTTAACTACTACGGTACGTTATCATGATTTTCCTATAAAGTTAATAAAGAGGAATATTGGGGACAAAATCAACTTTAATACTACGTTCCTAGAGACAGAATAGAATATTGTTCTAGAATAATTTGTTCCTTTTAACATACGAGTGACACTCCCAAAAATGGCTCTTCCCTATCCACTGGGTGTTTATAAGATAATGCTAACGATTTCAAGAAGGCATATGTTTGTCAAAGCTGAATATCCTCAGTCTTTTTTTAAAATTACACCGACTGAACGCTCGATATCTCCAAATGACGGACAACAAATGCGCATTTGCCTTTTTTTTCTTACTATTTTTTTTTTCTAACTGGTTAGTAAATTTTAGCAAACCAAATCTGCGTTGTCAAGATTTCTCTTTTGCTGAACATTTTATATATGATAGCGGCATTTGAATATATTGATATCAACATATTAGAAGAAACATTCACAATTAATGTTGCAAAATGTTCCCTATAATTAGCATGTAGTCTATGAAAAGTCTAAGCTTTCCAAAGTAAGTTCAGGTATGAGTCGGATCGGGATTTTCAAGATCAAAGAAATTTATTTATTCAGCAATCACACAAAACTGATAAAGAACCTTTTGTCATTTGTTCGATTTTGATATTAAGAAGATATCATTCTAAGAATGAATCTTATGACGTAAACATTGTATACGATAAATAAATTTGTCGTATAAAAATGTTTCGAATGATATTTAAAAATTAACTCTCTCATTGCCATCAAGTATATCAAATTAAACAAAGTAAAACTTCATAAAGGATGGATAATAATATTATGTTTTTGCTATATGAATGTTACACTTTTATTTATGGATGAGTGGAAAATAAACTTAGTTAATAAAAACTATAAATAAAAGTTATATCTGAATTGAAGTATAGCCGTAAAATAAGAATTCTCGATTTACCCGTGTAACTGTTAATTAATCAGTAAGGAAGAAGAAAAAAGTAGGAGTAACAAAAAGGGTTACATTATCGGTTTAGCATTGTAGACATACTTAAGTAAGTCAAGTAGACAAACAGGTCATTACTTTAACGTTCTAAACCTCTTCGATTCATTTAGCTGTTAAAGAGTAACCTATATAAGAATAACGACTTACTGTTTATGATGTGGTATATTAGTATACGTGCCTGCCAAGATATGAGGTTTCTTCTTCAACAACAAAGCGCAAAAACTCAAGCATACTAAGTACAAAACGCAGTTAACGAAAGATACTCCGTATTTCCTTATTTTTCAATGACGATGTATTTCACAGTTTAAAATGTGTATAAATTTTGCAGATTAACTTTATATACAGTAATTATTTGTACTTTGATTAAAAGAATCGGTCTGAGCTTTAATTAAACAAAGTTATTAGCAAAGGAATTTAGGGAATGATGTAAAATATACCAGTTGGTAAATGTGTTCTTTACTACTATTTGCCTAGCGAATAGAGGAAAGTCAAATAAAGAAGCGATAAATTAACATTCATAAGGTATGAATAAATCGGTTGATGATGATGTATATTACTTTACTATTGAAATATTCTTTTTAATTCTTTTATGTCTGTCAAAATATTACGTTCGTACAACAAAATAATGCCCAAAAATTCAAGCATACTAAGTACAAAACGCAGCTAACGAAAGATAATCCGTATTTTCCTATTTTCAATTACAATGTATTTTACAGTTAAAAATGTGTATAAGTTTTGCAGATTAACTTGATATACAGTAATTATTTGTAATTCGATTGAAGGAATCCGTCCGAGATTTTTTTGAACAGAGTCATTATTAAAGGAATTTAGGGACTGATGTAAAATATACCAGTTGGGAAATGTGTTCTATACTACTGTTTGCTTAACGAATAGAGAAAAATCAAATAACGAAGCGGTAAATAGACATCCATAAGGTGACTAAATCATTTATTATTTTTTTTATATTTTACTATTGAAATATTCTTTTTAATTCCTTCATGTCTGTCAAAATATTACGTTTGTACAACAAATAATGCGCAATAATTCAAGCAGACTAAGTACAAAACGCAGCTAGCGAAAGACACTCCGTATCTTCTCATTTTCAACGACAATGTAAGTTACAGTTCATGGTGTGTCAATATTTCGCAGATTAACTTCATATCCAGTGATTACGTGTACTTCAATTAAAGAATTCGGTAAGGTGTTTTTAAACAGAGTCATTGGTATAGAAGTTAAGGGAACTAACATGTAAAATAAACCCTTTGGTAAATGTGATATATGTTATATATAGAGACAAATCAAATAACGAAACGATAAATTAACAACTAGTAGGTGTGACTGCCGAATTCGAATTCATTGGTGCTGTTAGTTACAATTTTGAAGTAATATTTTTATTCCTTCAATAAAGTGCAAGCAAATCACCAAAAGAGAGTGTAAGAGGGTTTAGCACTGCAGATCAAAAACAATCAATTGAGTACTGCTTAAACATCGAAACGGTTATTTGACAGATGTTCTAGTGAAATTAAAAAGTAAAGGAAAAAACTTACCCCTTCTTGAGAAGACACGCAGCTGGAAATAAAAATGATGAGAAACAGAGAGGTTAAACCTCCACGATGTCTTCTAAACAAGTACAACATTGTACAAAGTTGCCTCTTGCAGTATAAAGTTGGAATGAATCCATACTGCTGCAATTACGCCTGATACGAAAAGACCCGAGATAATACAGTGGTGCTAGGCAACCATTCTCATACTGATTCGTCTATACATATTATTAATATATTAGTATTCCTTTCAGGGGCAGTCGGTGTTGCTCACGTGGTTTATGTTCATATTCCATGGCATCATTACAGTACGGTACAAGTTAATACCTTAAAAGGTATTGAAATGATGCAATACCGTATACGTCATATTTAGTTTTCATTTCTTGGCATCGTTAAGCTAAACAATATGACATATAATGACATACAAATCATTATAAAAGTATCGCAGAGTTGTCAGTATTGCTTTGGCATAACCAACCAAATTACCGATCGAATTGGTTTATAAAAGCCAACAATATGTCTGGGAAGAGTAGGAGCAAGTTCACCCATTGCCCTTGCTCCTTGTAATCCCGTCAATACAGTGGGATGAGGTATAGTAAACTAGCCATAGGAATTTTAAATTCCATCTGACATTAAAAAATGTCAAAGTTGAATTAATTAGACCTCTTTTCTTAATTCGAAATCCATATTTGATCATTAAATATGTAACGTATTTAAAGTAAATAAGTAGTGATCTTCTCGGTAAAAATTCCTCAATACAACTTTCTTAACTTAATTTCCTTCTACAAGAAACAGGCACAAATGGTATTATAAATCATCCCTAATGTATTTGTTTTCTTTTCGGAATAGGAACTTACTTATTTGTAATTGCCATTTCCATTAACAAAAATAGCAAGTTTGTATACATAATTTATCAAAGCTTAAAATATTTTACTGTCTGTTTTTTTTTCACAATCTGTTTTGTTTATTCTTTTAATTCGTTTTACTTTTTTATTTGCCAACTCTATCGAGCCGATAAAAAGAACCTGTTTTGGAATATTTCGGATTTGGAAATTCAATAGTTTACACACTAGTACTGTCCCTAGGAATCAGTGTTACCCGCACAGTATAAAGTCGCTATTTCCTCGTTCTTAGGATTTCCCAGGTACGTGTTTATAAAGTGCCCGGCAAATAAAAATCTACAGGTCAACTTTGTGCATATCCTAATAAAGAAAGGCAAAATTAAACATCACCTACGACAGAATGAAATAATTCATTTCAGTCATTGACAGAAACAATCTTAAATGTTAATATTTAAGTCAAAATTTAAATTTTGTGATTAGGACTAACCAAAATAAAAAAATAAAGACTTATAATGGTCAATACATTTCAAATAGATTTTGAAAGCAACAACTACACAATGAATCAACTGGGCAGCCCAAGCGGAAACACAAGTTTTTTTGCTTTAAGCGTCTTCTATTTCCTTTTCTTTTTATTCTCTTTTCCGTATTTGTCATCATATTTGTAGGCTGTCTATATGTTTAACGTGTGTTTGTTATCTTTAGTAGCAACGACACTTTAATAGACAAGAACCACTGCCTGGTGTTTAAAAACTTGGGATTGAGTTCTCAGTATTCCTTATCCGTTGCAAAAGCTCTTCTAGGACAGCATTCTTGCGTCGATTTCGTCGAGCTGCATGTCCATACTACCTGTTGATAAAATCACATATAGCAAGCTCACGTTTCACCGACTTCAAGAATCATGTTTTCTAAAGAGAAAGACAAAATTAAATATCACCTACGACAGAATGAAATTATTCATTTCAGTCATTGACAGAAACAATCTTATATATTAATATTCATTATTTTTATTGAGTTGTCTGTCGTTAAACTTTTTGAGCTGACTGAAATTCGCCAGATTTTATAACGAGCCCGGAGATTCCACAAACTTCAATCAACATATTCAAGCCCCGCCCAACCGATCATGCACCAATTAAATCTCTCTCTTTGTTTACGACCGTAAGGCACAGGACTTACTTTCACTTCCGTGGCTATCCAGTGTTGAATAGTGTTTTTCTTTCGGTCTTACCGGTGTAGCTTGCGTAATTGTGTCATATCCTTCCATTACAATGAATAAACAGGTGTTTTCAGACTTTTACTTCGTGGAATTGGGTATAAAAAGTGGACTACACGAGTATATATAGGTTACATTTGTGTAATGAACGTGCTGATATGGGCGATCACAGTGATCACAGTGAAATAAGAAACAGTGAGACTGCTGCGGAAGTTTGTTTTCCGAAATTCATCTGCAAACACGTATTAATACACGTATTAATAATAATAATACTAATAATAATACGTAATACTTATATAGCGCCTCCCAGAAATCTGGAAGCGCTGTACAATAAAAAATAAGTAAAAAGGAACATAAACAGTTGTAATGTGTAATGCGTAATGACAGTTTAAAAACAGCTAAAAAGATACGTCTTCAATTCTGTCTTAAAACGATTAAGATTAGGTGTATTGAGACTTTAAGCATCGAAGTGGCTGGTGGCACTTTGATACACAATGTACACATTGCTATGAGGCAATATTTAACCATTCCGGTACAGCAGTAGCTGTAACGCTGTGTTCACGAATGATAACCTAATTGGAGACTACAATGGAGGCAAAATAGCAAAATACAAGAATAGGACCTGGTTCGCTTAATTATCACGGTACCGACTCCTGGCATTTCATATCAGTAAACCTGTCATTTGTGTTATGATGCAGCATGTTACTTTAAAGGTTTGCTACGCTAATTGCTGTTATGCCCGTTTTAAATGGTTTTATAGTATTATGCTAATTTGTAAACGTAGAGCACAATCAGTGCAGTTCCAAGTTATGGTCGAGTAACCTTACAGAATGTTATATAAATTAGTTTGCAAGGAGTGGCTTGCTCTCTTCTCCCAGTGGCAGCAGCCTGTACGTCACGTGACGTCGAAACAACCACGAAGTCTGCCTAGCACTAACAAAAACCCACCTTTCTGTTCCGGCCTTTCTTCACCATGCCAACCAATCTGTGTGTAACTCTGTCTTAATTCTCTTTTGGATACTACCATGTTCCTGTTTTCTTCTGGAACTTGTATTTACCTTACATGGTCCTGTTCTCTTCCGGAACTGTTATTTACTAAAAGCGCCTTTCTGAAGCTTCCAGACCCCCCCCCCCTCTTTAACTTGAGCGAACACCGACTTCCCTGGGATGTGACACCCCGACGAAGAGCCCAGCGGTAGCCGAGGTACCTTCGCGCGTTAAGCTAACTTTAAGTATACCGATACTAAATGGAGACTACAATGGAGGCAAAATAGGAAAATAGCTAAATACGAAAAAAAAGGACTAGGTTCGCTGAATTATCCCGGTGTCGACTCCTGGCATTTCATATCAGTAAACCTGTTACTTTGAATATATTGACAGAATATACTTAATCCACGTGATTGAATAAAAACAAATATTCTTCCTTTTAGATAATTCTTACACCCATAGATATATTTCCGTCTGTTGATACATCGGGTCTATGACAATCCAAAGACACACGTGGGTAGTCGAATATGTGCAGGTTTTAATCGATTCTCCTCTTTTAGATATGCAAAATTATAAACTACATAAAAATGTCGATGTAATTTCGATACTTTTGTCCGCAATAAACGAATAAAGTGTGACACAAAAGAATGTAAATTATGATATAAAGAACTCACTATGTGTATGATTGGTATTATGTTAACGAAAGCATTCTCAACTAGATGCCTGCATCAAATGTCCATTGCTATCCTCTGTTTCCAAAGATAGCAGAAAATTAATGCGTCATGCTCCTTTCACAAAGTTTGACATTTCTTTGCGTCTTTTCAAAGTCAATTTATGAAGCTACCTTCATTAATGTCTGAGTTCAGGATAAAATCTTCCTGCTTTATTCGAGAGAAAGATTAGTAATCCATGGCTGTAGTATTCATTCCAAGTGTAAAAACAAATCAAAGCACCACAATACAGTTCCAAAACTTTAGATTATTTAACATGCATTCATTGCACGCTATCATTACCTGAATGTTTTTCATCGCATTGATTTGTGTGAGTTTATGCAGAACAAGGCACTACGGCTATCGGTGTGGGTCCTACAGTTAGTATTTCGACATATTCGTATATTTATTAACTAGTATATTTCGAAATATTCCTCCAAATGAACCTTTTATCTCTAAAACTCTTCTATCAGCGGTTTCTCTCTACCACCCGATATATCATAGGGCCAGTATAAAATTCAAAATCGTTAATTATCAAGATCTGCACATTTTGAAAGACCACCATTCTTTTGAGAGGAACAAAGCCATTGTATCGAAGGATTTGCAAACTTGATTACGAGTATCTGATTTTAAGTGTTTAAACTGACTCAAATACCAGTCGAAAATGTACTGCATTATAAGAACAGGTGTCTCACGATTATGTTTGTGTGCACAGTATGCTACAAGACATATCTCCCAAAAAATAAAAAATAAAGTTGTCTCGCTCTGTGTTAACTTGCAATGCCTCTTATGGTTTAAAAATTCAGTAAAGAATCAAATTCACATCATTTATAAAAACGTCATACTTGGTATCGGCTACACGAGTAACTCCAATCATGACTCAAAAAATAATTCATGAGGTTTCAAGATGTTAGCCTACCAATACAAAGAGGGCTTGCCATATAGCGTGACAATAACCGTCAATAACAACAACATCATAGTGTAAACTTAAATGGCAATAATATGTTTTGGTATTTTCTTTTCTATATCAGAGGCTCTATAAGACACGAGGATGAATTTATCACCATATTCACACACTCAGGCACATACCTCATTAAAATGAAAAACATTCTTTGGGTAATTTGTTTGTTAGTGAAGAGATATGTGAGTCAATAAATGATTGTTGGTGTTAATCATTTGACAAAAAGTATGATGAAGTTATAAAAAGAAAAAGAGAAAAACTCATAATTAATTAATTTATTTGTTCATGATAATTTATTTTAGCAGATTCGTCATATGTCAAATTGGTTATTATGCAGTATTGTCAAGTCTATACCCCACTATTTTAGCGTTATAAAATCGTTATCCAAGTGATTCACAATTGGCTGACACGCAAAATTTCCCAATGAAATCGATAACGTATATCAATTCTAAAATATAGTCAGAGTACTACTACAATTTCCTCCTTGTTCTATTACTCTTCAAACGTTTCAGTAAATACAAAACCTCGCTAACTCTTTTTTTTGTCCTGATAGTTTATTGTTATCTGGAATACTCTGGCCAGCAAGATTCATTGAAAGTAATGCATCGAACGTATGGAATATTTGAGGATTTTGAATTCTTACAGTAGGGTTAACGTTAAGTACTAAATTGTTTTTTATATTAGGGAATTACTGTTGAATTAGTAATTCACAGTATAAGTGAGGAGGGTTTTTGGACGAAAAACATCCACAAAATGTCTTTTGTACGTCTTGTTCGCTTAGTTTCTTCAACACTACATCAGGTTCGAGGCCGTATTTTCATTTCTGTTGACCTTATGTTGTTACTACCGCCAGGGAAACTATACCAATAAATGGATCCGTACGGTGCATTGAGGTCACAATAATAATAATAATAAGCGTACCACCATGCGCTACTATAATAATCGGCATAATCATAATAAGAATAATCGTCGTTGTCCTCGTCTTGTGTAGAGAATTCAGCGCCATTGTGATAACGCATACGGTCGTAACCTATAGGTAAGAAGAAAACAAGAGTGTATCAAATCACGAACAGTTATAGAACGAAATGAGGGCGATACATATTACAATTCTGATAGTATTATAAAATATTGACTGGTCATTTCATGGAGCTATTAATTATTAAAATCTGACAGTGTTGTTCTTCTTATTATCTTTCTCTATTTTGTTGTAACCACGAGCTGTACTCTGTATTAGTTATTGTGTGATGTTGTTACAGGTCAAAACATGTAATCGCGCATACATCTTAGCATTTATGTATGCGTAATGCTAGATAGAGAAGATACGGTGTGTGTACATATCGTCTGATATTTTGCTTCAATTTTTGTCAATGGACTAATATTTTGTAGGAAAAAAACAAATGTGATCGTGTGTTCGGGATAGCTATCGTCATGAGCCACTGGAGGTACTTAACATAAGACATCGGTTGAACAAGTGCTTGTATTTTCGTACATTATATCAAACTAAATTAAATCATAATTTTTTATATTATAATTGTACTGCATATCTTTAACGATGTGACGTTACGTCGGTTTTTATTTTATTCCTTTCGGGTTTAAGTTTTCGGTTATACCACTCTGGATATTCCAAAAGGAATAACCTCTCTCTCTTGATAAATCATTATGCTATATCTAACCATTGTAAATCAAAAGTTACAATATTTTGTAATCTGATATCGCTAGACTATTGGTTTATTGTTTACTTTACGCTGACAATTGGAAAGCTAAGTTAAAAATGACAGGTTGCAGCCGCTTCCAAATCAAATTACAATGTTCTCCCAATCACATAAAGAATATTGCATATAAAAATTGTGTTTACACATTTAT
>KN884560.1:16593-32527 GCA_000934455.1 Apostichopus parvimensis
ACACCATTAAGATTATATGTAAACTTTTGGTTACTACTACCAATGTGCATTACCTTATATTTATCAATATTAAAATGTATTTGCCACCCCTGAGACCAGGAAAAAACCTTATCCAAATCCGTTTGAAACGTTTGACCTCAGAATACAGTTTGGTGTCATCAGCAAACTTCTTAGCTGTACACAAAATATCTCCGTCGATGTCATTTATATGGGCAACAAACAACAAGGGACCCAAAACAGACCCATGTGGAACCCCACTAGTAACGTCCTGCCAAGAAGAAGCACAGCCTTTAATTACCACCCTCTGTTTCCTATTACCAAACCAATGCATGATCCAAGACAGTAAATTCCCATTGACACCCATACTCTTCTGGTGGGGATCTTTATCAAAAGCCATCTGGAAATCCAGGAACACAACATCTACAGACTTCTTCAAATTCACAATCCTGGTAACCCTGGTAGGTCTATCATCTCAGGCAATGGGTCCCCCACCGAGAAGATATCCTTGTTTGTGGACCACTTCATCAAACCTCTTGTTCCTCAGATCATTTCTTATAGCCATGACACTCCAGATTTCCTCAGGAAACTTGAAGATATCAAGAACCAAATCCCCAGTACAGCCAGCATCATTACTTTCGACGTCACTTCTCTTTACACTAACATCCCTCATGCTGAAGGTATCGCAGCCACGTGTGCAGCCCTGTTTAAGAAGGTCCACCCTTGTCCACCCATCTCTGACATCAAAGTTATCATGCAACAGGTTCTCACCAAAAACAACTTCACGTTCATGGAAAGCATTACCTTCAAAAACACGGGACTCACATGGGAACCAGGATGGAACCCTTCCTTTGCTTGCCTGTTTATGTCTAACCTTGAAGAACAGCTCCCTGCCGTCCCCTTATCTGGTGGCGCTACATTGATGACATCTTCTCCGTTTGGACCAGTGATGAGGATAGCCTGCTTACCTTCATCAATCACATCAGTTCTTTCCAGAGCACCATCAAATTCACCTCTGATTACTCTCACCAACAGGTTAACTTTCTCGATGTGACTGTTCGCAAGGAACACGGTACTCTCTCTACAGACGTATACACCAAGCCCACAGACACACATCAGTATCCCCATTCTTCAAGCTGACACCCCCGCCACTGCAAGTCTGGAATTGCCTACAGTCAAGCACTTCGTCTTCGTCGCATTTGCTCTAACAATTCCTCTTTCATTCGCCATACAGATGTTTTGGCAAAAACACCTTACTGCCAGGGGCCATAGTGCCAGAAGAGTGCGTGAAGCCATTCAGAGAGTCCGCTCCCTTTCCAGATCATCTACTTTGGCAGTGAAGGACAAAAAGGGACGAGATTGCGACAACAAGCTGCCCCTGGATGTTACTTTCCACCCAAATCTTCCTCCTCTTCAGAAAATCACCTCTACTAACCACAACATTCTCCTCACTTCAAATAGACTCCAACGAGCCGTCCCTGAAAAACCCACCATCGCCTACAGACGACCACGCAACCTACGAGACCTTCTTGTGCGTGCTGCTGTTCTACCTCTAAATTCTAACCCTACACCTATTCAGCATGGTACTTTCAAATGTGATCGTACTTTATCTGCAGCCACCACATTGTTGAATCCAATTCCATCACCAGCCACAGCATACAACTCACACACAAGACTAAGGGTCACATCACTTGCACAACCACCAATGTCATCTATCTGATCTCTTGTAGAGTTTGAGGCATCCAGTATGTTGGCGAAACCAAAACCACCTTCAAGAAGCGATTCTATGGTCACAGATCCACAGTCAACACCATGAAGACTGAAACCCCAGTTGGAGAACATTTTAACCTTCCCAACCATACCATTAACGACATGCCCCTATAGGGGATTGAATCCTTAGGTAGCCGTCCTGACCTAGTACGAATCAGCATGGGCTCAAAATTCAGGAAGGGCATGACTAACTTTACTTCTGTCCCCCCTCCTTCTACCATTGTTCCCTCCCCTCACCACTCCTCTTCTCACAGCTCTCTTCCACCCCTTTTTTTTCTCCACACCTTCTGTCTTTGTCCTTCTCCAGTTTATTCCCTACCCCGTTCCTTTAATCCTCCCTTTGTCCCTCCACTATTTATCTCCTACCTCTCCTCTTCTCCTGTTCCTTTCTTCTCTCAATCCCTTGTCTACTAATCCCCTTACATGTATCTCTCTGCTAGGATCAAACGTCAGGTCAACTTACTTTAACACGTTTAACATTATCCTTAGCTGCAAACGCTAAATGAAAAAAGGGGATACTATGCAAACATTAACATGTTATATTCAACATTGCCTTATACCGCGGTGCAATAAGCATATTATATAATTATCATTTGTACCGATGTTGTAAACATGCAACCCTGGCCGTTAGTCAAATGAAAGGTCATTATTTATCATGTATATTGTATTCTTTATCTTTAAATTACTGTGAGTGATATCCTGTGATAACAAAATATCAGTAACATTCCTTGTGATTCGTTTTTGGCATTTGTGTAATACATTGATCATTACAATCAACCGTATATCATTATAGCTCTTTGGTTTGTCTTTTCTGATGTATTCAGACAATAGTCTTTTACCAAGGTCGACAATAGGCTACCTGCATTTGTGAGATCATCGTCTATGTCAAAGACTACCATTTCAGAGAGGTTATTTAATATAAGTTCTACCTCCTAATCCCTTTTTAAGTTCCATCAATGAGTGAGACAAATATCTATGATCTGTTTCGAATAATGCCAGATAATTTGTCATTTATTTTTGTATTTAATAACGTTGAAATGTTCATTTGGGCAGCGGAGTAGACCACGCAAACAGTGTCACCAAGTTTGAAAGAAAGCGCCGACAAATGACGAAGAACATCAAATGTGGCAAGATGATGCACTTGAGTCGTTGTAAGGAACGAAAACTCAAAACAAGCGGACTGAAGGATGAATTCGAATGTATACAAATGTAGGTACAGTCAGAATCTTGTAACACAGCTAACACGCTGAGTAGCATAAACACCCTTAAACCTTTGACCTGTATTTTGTATTAGGCTGTCTTAACAAACTCGGAGCTGCCTTATTGTGACAGTTTTCCCTTTGAATTTTTATTGCACCGCGCATGCGTGTATTTTTAATAGCCTTAAAATGTTCGTTTAAATATTACTTATGTTGTTATCATACGGAGACTTTTCAGCTTTGTGTCAGTCAATTACACACAACAATATAACTTTCTAGGTGTATACAAATTTTAATTACATAATTGACACTATTGCTAACGAAATTAACACAGATGAAGAACGAGAAGTACATGTACAAGAGGAATTGTTGTTTAACAGTTGTGAATGACTTTTTGACACTGCATAACACTACTGTACAGAACATTGTTTAGCATACTGTAATAGACTATGCTGTAAGGAATGCTTCTATGAATACTATATTAATGACGAAAAAACTGTCATGAATCATGAATAATGACACTGCCCATGTAACATGAGGACAAATTGCTATGAACAATGTCACCAACTAAACATTACTCATATAATGTATAGGCCTACACGCAGTAGTAACTTTAATGTTTTCAAATGTGTCTGATATCAAGAAACTTACTGATAGCGTGGAATAATTTCGTCTGTAATAGATGTCAATTACGTCCTAGAGGAGCGAGATAATATAACGTTCATTAAAAATAAGTCTGCACTATATAGCTGCATCCAACCGATTAAGTCGAATACTCTGCAACTACTGATGAGCACGGGCTGGTACAATAAAGATAGTTAATCTAGTATATACTTGCAATCTATTCATATTTACTTAATCTCGTAACGATAGTTAATGGAGTTGCTGGCGCAATGTCCAATTATTTTCAAGTATCTTCTTGCGTTGACATTATTCATAAGCTTCCGTACTTGTTGCCATATAATATGCTTTGAAATTCGATTTGTAAAACAATGATGTATTGCACGCTATCTTGATAGCCTGGTAATGTGTTAAAGGTCAATCATATAACAAGGCTCAGTATATATTGTAAGCACAGTAACAGAGTGTAACTGAGGTCCCAGATTCTGAAAGTCATTTACAAAGCGTTTTCTAATATTTTAATAAATAAAGATCAACACACCAGAACAATCACGACTTCACGATCGGTTTCTTCCTTTTGTGACTCATTAGAAGAAGGTGGGAATCGAACCCTGGACCTCACAATGATGAAATATAATCTATAAATAGGGATAATGACCATTATAAACGTGTTCCTCAAAAATCTGGAATGTCAAGTGACTGGGACTTTCTTCATCATCTCAAAAATAAAACTAATAATCTAATTAAACAAGCCAAAAAGTCATACTATACTGATACTATTGAACAAAATAAGGGTAATAGCAAGCAGTTATGGAAGATCATTTAAATTTATTCTTCCAACAAAAGATAACAATACTGTTAATAGGATTTTGCTCAAAGGCAAAGAAGTTGAGACTCCTAGTGGGATGGCTAATGCTTTCAATATATATATTTTTTTACAGACATTGGTATTACACTTGCCCGAAAGTTTGTAAATGATGGTGGCGGGGAGTTGTTTTGGGAAGTTAACGTATGTTGACGAGTCTTTAAAGTTTATTAAAATTAGTGAGGATTTTGTCAACAAACAACTCGCAAATATTCAAATTGGTAAATATACTGGTATTGATGGCATAAGTGCTATACTTTTAAAAACAGGAAGTTATCAAATTTCCAAACGAATTGCTTTTATTCTTTGTCGCAACCATCCATTCCTGCTGCGTGGAAACAGGCAGTTGTTCCCCTATTTTTAAGAATGGGCTGAGAACAGATTGTGGAAACTATAGGCCTATCTCAGTTTTGCCTGTAGTTACAAAAATTCTTGAGAAAGCTATTCATGCCCAAATTTATGGTCATCTTCAAACCAATGGGCTTCTAAGTTCGGCACAATCAGGATTCAGACAACAACATTCTACCCCTGCTGCTATTATTGGCAATACTGACTACATTCTTGATATTATGGACAAGGGTCAGATCACTGGTGCTGTGTTTTTGGACCTAAAAAAGGTAGTCAACCATGTGATGCTTCTGCACAAATTATCTTATTATGGGATACGGGATAATGAGCAGGCGTGGTTCTCTAATTATTTGTCAAATAGAGACAAACTACTATTATTGATGGGGTTAACTCTGATGCAAGACCTGATACAATTGGTGTACCCGAGGGATCCATATTAGGTAAACTTTTATTTATCATTTTATTAATGACCTTCCTATTGTAGTTTCTAATTGTATGGTTTTTCTTTATGCCGATGATACTGTCATCATGTATAGTTAAAAAGCGAATAAGATATTGAAAGGGTCATCAATTTGGACATGGAAGCTGTTTCTGATTGGATGGACACTAATAAAAGCTGACACTAAATGCTTCTAAAACCAAGGTTATGTCATTTGGCTCTTCTCAAATTATAAAAAATGTTAATCCCCTCTATGTAAAGCTTGATAATGATATACTTGAAAATCTGTATGTATTCAAATACCTTTGAATGTGGTTCGACCCGTTTCTTAAATTGGAAAAACATATTGACAAAATTACTCCAAAAATATCACAGAAACTGGGTATTCTAAAAGACTTAGTTGGTGTGTTGACCAGCATACACGTAATACTCTGTACAACGCTGTAATTGTACCCCATATTGATTATTGTTCTGCCGTTTGGACTACGGCGACGAACAAATTGGTTGACCGATGTTCAAATTCTTCAAAATCGTGCAGCTAGATTAGTACTGGGGTGTGGGCTTCAGGATGTGCATGTTACATATAATTGTTGCTGAATTGAAGTGGCTAAATGTCCGTCAACGTGCATTATATTTCAGGAATATTCTAATGTATAGATGTGTCCACGGCCTGGCTCCAGATTACCTTACTGATAATAATATTCTACTGAGAGATAGCCATTCGTACAGAACTAGATCTAGCTGCTTTAATAATGTTTTACTTGCTCCTATTAGATCTGGGAATGGTAAAAGGTCCTTTAAATTTTCTGGAGGCAGGTCGTGGTACAGTCTTCCCCCAAACTTGAAATGCTTGCCAAATGTTAATATTTTTAAACGCAATATGAAAACTTATAGATTTGGTTTAGATGTCTGACATTTTTTCGTCTATCTTTTTTGCCGTCCTTTTTTATGTTTACCGTTTTTATACTGCATTATATCGTATATTTATTTTGTATTGAGGGTTCCTCTGGAAAGCAGTGCTTCTGCACTGAGCAGGACTACCCTCATTAAAGATGACAACAATAAAAAAAAACATGTCAAAGACAGAAGTCTGCACCACTCTACTACGGTGATACTACTGGTGCTTAGTGCAACTGTCAATGAGAGCGTATTACGTCTCGTTTCACGATTTCTTTAGTTTTTTAGTTGTGTTGTATATGGGCGTAAAGTCACTGTCACGGGGTCTAATTCCCGTAACTGTTCAGTACTATCTTTCAGAACAATGACTACAGGTTTACACCTATAACACTTTCAAATCTTGCGACAATTCAGGGACAATGATACATTTATGAAATAAGGAGAGAAAGCATTGTAACTGAAAGTGTAACGTTCAGTAGAGTACTTATCTACTAATCTATATTATATGAAGCTAAGTAATATGGCGATAGTAATAGTCATAATACAAAGTGCATAGTTTCATATACCTACGTATTAGTGTCTCTTACCAGAGATTATTACAATTAATGGTAAACGTAATCGGGAGAACATTTAAAAAAATGACCATGTGCATTGGCCAGCTGAGTGAGACCTTACATTTAAAAAGTTACAAAGAATATTTAAATATGCAATCGACATTAACATAAATGAGTGAAATAAAATAAAATTACTGTCAATATTCGATTGTCTACGAAAAAAAGTTGTAAGAAGGTCACCAAGTGGGTAAGATGAACACCTATCACAATAGAACAATACCGTATTTAGATCAGTACATTTTGGTAACGTTGAGTGTATCATAACCAAATCATGGGGTAACTAGCTAGGTGCATTTACACATGAATAACTATTGCCTGTATTTTGAGGAAAAATCACAGTGTGAAATTGCTTTTGGGAGCGGTAGTTTAAGCGTACTGCTAAGAATAATGTTACATGAATCCCATAAAGTATAGGTTATTATAGTTATATAGGGTTGAGCATGTTGGGAATGTTCTCCAACAAAGCATTGTCCAAAACCTTTGGTATAACGTATCGTTAATTATCGTAATATATAGTTGTGGTAAAAAACTCCTGATTATTGTATGCATACAGTTTAAAAGAGCAGGGTTGGGGAGTTACACCATGAGAAATGGACTAAAGGGTGTAGTGTAAGCAGTCCCGACTGAACAACTCCTCCCCACCCGTCTCTCGTTGGAGGTGGGAGTTTTCTCATTACCACTCCTTTTCTTTTTGCGCAAGTCACTACTTATTATTACGTGTGTTGCATACGTGTGATCAAGCCTAGGTTTTTATGTATAAAAACGGCGAGTATATTCAGTAGTTCAGTAAGAAATATTACTGTGTCTTTCTGTTCGTACATTTTGTTTTTGGAGGGGAGAAAGGAGCTGTGAGGTAGGGTGTAGTAACATGGCAGTGAGATATCTGAGAGGTGCTCCACACCGGACTAGATTCACTTCTACTTCTGTTTACCAGTAGCATTACATACTACAATTGGGTAGGGGAAAGATAAGAAGCCTAACTTACCATGTCCCAGTAATAACAAACTTAGATAATCAGCAGGGGCGGGATTTGATGGTAAACCTGGGGCAGGGATCTAAGGGGCTGTTTCTCTCATTTTTGAGAACTTTTGTTGTTTTTATCAAGAACCTAGATGTAATATCAATATTTAAAGGGTATTTCCCATTACTACTTGTGTTTGAAAAGTTATTATGGTATCTGCATAAAATATTGCCAAATGTAGTAAGCGACATACAAAGTAACAAATGATCAATATTTATGAAAGGGCTGGACGTGGCCCGTTGACACTCTCATAGATGGTAAACCGGTTAACAACTGTCTACATATCAGTGTTTCTCTTATAATTCAAATACAGCCAAACTGAATAACCTTAAACGACATAGGTCTGTCACATCGCTACTATTAGTAGTACGTTAGTACCATAGTGCGTTATGGATTTAAATAAAAATGGGTAGATCTGTTTTATTACCTGTGTAATGACATTACAAAATCATTATTAAAGTATCGCAGTTGTCAATATTGCTGCGGCATAGCCAACCAAATTACCGACATAATCTGATAAAACAGCAAACTCAAGATCTTGGAAAAAGTGGGGTGTGGGCAAGTGCCCCTCTTGCGCCCCTGTAATCCCGCCACTGATAATGAGTAAGGTATATTCGCAAGGATATCAAGGCTGAGACTGACGTTAATTGCATCCGATTTTCAGCCATGGTTAGTGGTTTTACTCTTAAGATGGTGTGAACTTATTATGCAGCTGAACGTCTATATGTTGCAAAAGGTATAAATGTTTGTAGTTATGCTTCATAAATGCAGGACATTAATAGTGCTGGTGTTTCTTATCCAGTCTATGTTGTGTATTGCCAGGAGGAATACTCATAATTGTATTCGTGGGGGAGTTTTACTGCATGTTAGTTGTCGTGATATACGGTTGTGGTCATAAAAACTCTTGATAATTGTGTTATTAAGGTTGAAAATGGCGGGATTGTGGAGGTACACCATGATGAATGGACTAAAGGGCGTGGTTAACAAAGTCCCGACAAAACAAATTCTCCCCACCCCATCTCTCGTTGGTAGTGGGAGTTTTCCCCCTTACACCCCATTTCCCTTACAGCTCACTACTACTCTGAATGACACATGTTGTATACGTGTGATCAAGCCAAGCGATAATGGCGGGATTAGCTGTTGGAGCGGCCTTTACAGTTCTGTTAGTCTCGGGGTCTATATCTACAAATCTAAGTTCATATTTACATTTTGATATTGGTTGCAGTAATATATGACTAGGTAAACACATTCAGGCGAGTAAGACACGTACTATAAGCAGTACAATTAAACGAAGCGATGACATGCTAAAGTCTAGTGCCATTATAGGTAGCATATATTGTAAAGGTTATGTGTGTTAAAAAATTGCAAACACTATAAGTTTCACAAACATTTACTCCACTTGAACATACTAAAGACTAGATTTATATTCTTCCTAAGAACATTTTACATAACGCAGGCATTTGTAATAGCGTTTACTCAAGGAAAGCTTCTAAGTTATCTTGGGGAGGGGGGGGGGGTGAGGTATGGTGTAGTAACATGGTAGGAACATCTGAGAGGTGCTCCACATCGGACTATATTCACATCTACTTCTGCTTATCAGTAGCATTACAAAATTCAATTGGATAGGGGAAAGATAAGCAGCTTATGTTATCATGTCCCAGTAATAACAAACTAAGATCACTAAAAACGAACGGGGGAGGAGAGGGGTAAACCTGGGGCAGGTGGTCTAAGGGACTGTTTCTCTCATTTTTTCGAACTTTTGTTGTTTTATAAAGACGCTAGAATTAATATATGTGTAATATTTATAGGTTTCAAGTACTACTTGTGTATTTGAAATGTACTTATTCTATATGCAAACAAAAATGTTGCCAGATTTATTGAAAAGTAAGAAATGGTCAATCGTATCGTTAATGAAGGGCTGGACGGCGTCCATTGATACTCTCATAGATTTTTAAACCGTCTCAGAGGGTTTCTCTCAAAATCCAAATACAGCCAAACTGTATAACCTT
The DNA here is from genome assembly GCA_000934455.1 of Apostichopus parvimensis. Classification (NCBI taxonomy): domain Eukaryota; kingdom Metazoa; phylum Echinodermata; class Holothuroidea; order Aspidochirotida; family Stichopodidae; genus Apostichopus; species Apostichopus parvimensis. The sequence goes on from KN884560.1 coordinate 26,374, forward strand.
AAATGACATAATCCTATATGGTACTGTCACATTGGTACTAGTAGTATTATGCTAGTACCATAGTGCGTAATAGATTTAAATAAGAATCGTCACACTGAGTCGATCATTTTTATAATCTGTGTAATGACATTATAAATAAGTCAAAAATATATCGCAGAGTTTTTACAGTATGTGTTAGATCGTAAAATAAAGATACCAGCTGCAATACTTCTAGGTAAATTGTGAGTAGCTTTGGATGTAATATAAAACATAGAGAAACACCTAACAAACGTCTTTTCCATTAAAAAAAACATTTATTTTTTCTTCAGATATGAATAATGACAATTTCAGATTCGATGACATATTTTGGAAGTAATAAAGAAAATGTAAGAAAAACAAATATGAGCAATTGTCAATATTATATCATTAAAGCAAAAGGCACTTTTAAAGTTATTTACCACATAATCTTAACCATTTCTCCAACTATATCACATGCAGCTAATCAATATTACATACTATGTATGTGTAACAATATCATATATACCATAGACGTAAATCCTCTCAAATTGACTCTAAAAGGGGCCGGATTAGCCAGAGTTTCCAACGAAAACTCACATTACTTTAAGTATCATTTGAATTACTTGATCAAACTTTGCACCCCTGAGAACGATGTTTCTGGTAAACTAGCAAACACAATTTAGCTGAGCTTCTTGTTCTGTTCACTGATAGATGTGCGACAGCTTTTGTACACACAAACTTTGTATTATTTTTTGTTATGATAAGTAAAACTCATAAAACTTGACATTGGAAGGAAAAGCTAAAGACTAGTTATTCAGAAAAATATCACTGCTATCACCAATCTCCTTTAGATGTCTTCTAAACATTTACATATCTATACGAATGAATCGTAATGATATTGAACCTTGAATGTAGAAAATGATCTGATTACCGTAGACAACATTAGGCATCAAGTAGGATTGGTTTTGGAGGTAAACTGTTATAAATCTCACAGAGTTTTTAACATTGTGACATCGTTGTAGGAACACTGCTATGTTATTTGTATCATATATACGTCTACTATGAGGAGGAATTGTTTGCTGAAGAATCCGTCAAAACTATGCTTTCTCTTCACGTGCAAATTCACTACCTACATGACATGTAGTTGATTCATTTTAGATTCATTGACCCATATCCCTACGGTCATATAAAATAATTAAAGGACACCAGCATCAGCTGAATGCTGTGGAATGTCTTTCACATAGTCAACTGAGAAATAGGTCATCTCAAATATATGCAACCCAGTGAACCAATATTATATTACAATAACGCCACCATATTATGAACAAGCAATATAAGTTTTGAGTCTTTTTTCAGTTAACATAGCTGTCCCATCTGCTTTATCTATGAGTAAGCCATAATTTTCCAGAAATTGAAAGGTTTACACCTGTAAAGGTTGAAAATAAACCTTTTTTAAGGAGGAAACATTTCCTTCACTTCGCGCATGCGTTGAAGTTAATGCATAATTCCGTTAAACAGGTGGAATTATACACAAAAGCGTGTAAAAATATAGAATTTATATTCCCTTGTTTCAATGTTGTTGTTGCTTATTGTTGACGTTAGCCTAGATTTTATTTAAGAAATGTAAAAATGCTTCCTAAACGAATGTATATATGCCTCTCCACAACGATATCAAATTGTGAACAAAATGAACGATTTCTCACTGCCTAAATACGTCGCAGAAGCAATTTACTAAGTAGGATTTTACAATTGAAGGATTTTTCTCTTCATAATCAAGGTAGGCCTGCATATTAACCTCAAACTGGTTCTCGAAAAAGTTTATGAGATTTTATCTTAAAGTCGTAATATTATAAAGCCAATACATTTGGAAAGTGACAAACTTTATTGTTAATATATGGTAAGTTAGATACCCTGAAGATTATAACACAATAATTGTTATTATATAAGGTTATAATCAACAACCAATAATAACCCAGCCCATGTCGTTCCAAATAGCGTAAATATCTACATAATGAAGGATTTTGAATACATTTGTATTACCATACAATGACTGTAACAAAGGATAAATTCATGGTGTACATTTCTAGTTTTCTTTTGGAAAAAAAAGGCAAAACTTAAGAAATAAAGATGGTCAACGATAATGAAACTAATAAAAAATAGGAAAGAATTAAATATGGATTGTTCTATATCTGAGGTATAACCATGATTGCTTTTTTTTTATATGAATCAAATAAATGTCCTAACATGTTATTTACAAGAAAAGTTTATTTGATTCTCATTCAGGTGTTAAGAACTGTACCACAAAGAAAGTGATACAAATATTACATTTTATCATCTCTGATGCGGGATGTTATACACTGATGTATGAATGTTCTGTTGACAATAATATGATGATGACGTCAACCTTCTTTTGGAACTACTGTTCCTTTTTTTAATCCAGGTTTATAAATTCTAAATTATCACTCATCCAAACTAAATATTATGCCATACTTTAACAGCATAACATGTTTCACATTGAACTAGTTCTCTTTGTAATTTATAGCGAACGTGTTACTTGCTACAAAACAAGATTTCTTCTCTTTAAATGTGTGATACTTCTACTGACAGCATAATTAATGGTTTGTCGGCGAGACTAGTAGTCCAGTCGCTCTGATGTTTGAGTTTCGTCAAATCAAAATATGACAGTAGTTTAACAACGCCAACTGCGCTGGCAGCGTTTGGTTTTTAAATGCATTTTTAAATGCGTGTGTTCCAACAAATAAACGATTCACTTCAGTGAATTGTAATACAAAAAGAGAAGACATTTACAGAAGAATTTACGACATAGCAAAAACAGTAGTAGACTGTATATTGTATGGTATTGTCAGTATTAGACTGTATGTTGTATGGTGTAGTCAGTATTATACTGTATGTTGTATGGTGTAGTCCCGATAAATAAAGACCCTTGAAAGGAAACACGAGGACATATTACGAGAAAATTTAAATCAGAATGATCATAAAAAAAAGTGAATTAAAAGGAACACATGCATTACATATTAAGCTTCAAGGGACATTGAGTTCAGTTCGTAGTATTATGTAAATCTACGGTCGAATCAAATAGGTGTGTAGGTAATCTGTTTATTCAAATAAGAAGTACAAGTTAAACATACTTGTAGGAACAGGAGCAAATGGACCCGTTGCAAAATCTTCTTCACTTTCACAAGTGGAGGCACGAGTGTTTTTGGCCCCTCGCATTCATTGAGGGAATCGTTGCACCCCATGACATAATCTTTCGAACTTACATTAGCAGAAAGGAGTTTCAAACATTAAATTTAAATGTTTTCATAATGCTTTAATCTTAAATGTTATGTTCTTTTTATTTATTTATTGATTCTTTCCATGAAAATTATAAATTCGAGTCACTACATAATCTACAAATTTCTTCTAGTGCAGAATACCCTAGTGGTTTTGCTGTCCAACACTTGTTGCAGCATTGGAAATTTGGCAGCTGACTATTGATATCTTATGACTATGGATCTGAAAGCACGTGACAAATAGTAGCTTAATATAGGTACCTGGCCACATACCGAGTAGTATTACACTTAATCATCATTCTGTAATTGTGCTGTATATGTGTCTTGTGATTCAGTCATTGCATACAGCTTCCTAGTGACGTGCGTAAATGTTAGAGTGAGCAGGGGTCCATGCATCATCCTCTACTGTCACTCGAGGGGAATGGTTCAATCGTGGGTATGTTTATATTCATTCTAGGAAAAATACCTCTCCCCGTGTTAATTACACACCCTTCTAACCTCACAAACATATTCGAGATTATTTATTAGCAAGGCCATGCCCTAAGTTATTATTACATACGTAATTAATCCACCAATGATAAGGAATTAATGCCAAAATTGAACCTTAAAAATTGTCTTTTTAGGGACAAGGAACCCAATACCCCCATACACGAGAAACTGTTTAGACCCCACCTCAGAAACATTGAGCACGCCACGACAGCTTTCTACAATGAAGGATTGTGTTGAACTGCTATTTCTACGACACCTGAGTTATTTATATTTACATCAATGTCCTCTGTACTTAACAACGTATCATCATCTTTCTATTCTGTTTTAAGATTTCGGTTTCCTCTCGAGGCTTTCCAGGTCTGCTGCCACGGGTGGTTTCTGTTGACAATAAAGTAAGATCAACTAGTACGTCATGATAACCGACAAATCTAAGAACTCCTATATCATGTATAGTACATAAAATAGTCATCAGCACTTCCAAGTTAACTTATAAAGCAGATTGACAATTTACAATCATACAAGGTATGTGTTTCTGCTTTCCAAATTCTTAATTACCAGTGAGTAAATTAACAATTATTCTACGTTTTTCTGCAAACTTTTCTTTGTGACAGCTACATGTTAAATGAAACTTAGAACCACATTGGTCATGACAAGGTAAAAATATTCAAATCAATCTCTAAAAATATACAAGAACATCAGAGTGACACCATGTGTAGCTTCAAATCAGCCTCGTGATCTTGGATAATATATGTGCAAAATCACAGTCATGTTAATGCTAAGAAGCGTAATGAGTTTCAGATTAAAACTGATATGAGTAGCCGAATGATACATTACTCTTCTGTCCACCGTGGAGTGGTCTAATTAGAGGGGTGTCCAATGTACAATTATTTATACATGTATTCAATGTATGTACAATCATTGTATAGATGTAAGTTAGTCTGGCCAATGTAAGCTTCGATAATAAGGTAGCCTTATAAAAAAATATGATCGACCAAAAAGTTAGTAAGACGTATGTTTGATATGTTGTACTCTTACTGGCAACCTTTTATTACTAATCCAAGTAAAACAATGATGCTAGAAACTTGCAAAAACAGACGTAGCCAACATCTTTTCATTTGATGGTGTCATTTGGCGTTATTTTTCTACAACTGAAAATTCTTAATAATGTTAAGTGATGTTGCCGTTACACCTTGGTTTCAGGCTCATTAGAGCAGAAAGATAATGTTAGAGAATAATTTGAGGTAATAGTAGCAACAATGACAATATAAAAGGTTTTTTTTCAAACGCATGGTTTTAAATTAGCATTTTTTGAGTTATTTCAACAAATTGAAAATATTATTTTTAGTTTTCAATGTTGATAAAATGCCATGATAATACTTAAATAAAATGCCATATGCAACTTCAGCAATGTTATGTTATAGGAATGACTATATCAATTAAATTGATTCTTCTCAAGCGTTATCCCATGTTTATCATTGTTTCAAATAACAATAATGATCAGCTGAGATGTTATTAACAACATTCGAAGTCAGCCTATTAAATTTGCTTTAGCATTACTTTATGTCCTCTTAAATACAAATTCGAATTTTAAGCCTTGATACTTACTTAAATATTTAATATTTTCATACGAGCCACATGATAATTATTTGGGTGCTATGCCGTGGATATAGTGGTACGTTCTATGTCGGGATGAAACAAAATCGTCTTTTTTTTTAATGTTTGTTTTGTAGTGTTTAGAACTTGCACTCTATTATCAGTATTTCCTTACCTATAGCGATGACGGAAGCTTTCCACCTAAATAAAATAAGACAGAAAGAAAAAGTTCAGAAAAATAAGATAAAACATTAAAATGCCAACGCCGCCAATCCTCCCCACCTGCAGAAAGGCTCTTTATCCTTGCTACAATTAATTCTAGTTAATAAAACAAGACTGCCATCCAAGCAATCAATGCAACGCTTCTGTTTAACTGCGACACTCTCTCTCTCTCTCTCTCACAACACACAAACTAATATATACATATCACAAATAGCATCAATTTTGAATCGACTTCCTATCATCATAATTAACATTTAACTAATATCAGGTAGTTTGTAATCACACCAAAATTAGTCCCTGTCGAACTAACCGTCTCATTTATATAAACTGTAAAATATAGTCCGCTGTAACATATAGCCACATTTTGATACCAAGATAAGAAACCTCAAACAATTAAATTAAACTTATTATTTCACTGGTTCGCTGCTCATTTTACCTACCATTCTTCCACCAACATTCTGATACATTTGTAGACTTGATAACCTAGACTTAATAATGTTTACAGTCAACAATAATGATATACCCACATTCAGATTTTACTATTCACATACCACCCTATC
>KN884560.1:37663-48015 GCA_000934455.1 Apostichopus parvimensis
AGTACCATCATCATTACCGTCACTATCACTATCACATTCATCACCATTAGCACCATCATCATTATAACCATCATCACTATCACTGTCACATTCATCATCATCAACACCATCATCATCATAACCATCTACACCATCAGGGCCACCGCCACCACCGTCATTGTCATCATCATCACCATCATAAGCATCATCACCATCATAAGCATCATCACCACCATCATCATCATCATCATCATCATCATCATCATCATCATCGCAATCATCACCATCATAACGAACACAATCATTGCGATTATTATGATCATCAACATCATAACAGTCATCACCACCAACATCATCATCACCATCATCATCACAATCATCATCACCATCATCACCACCATTATCACCACCAACATCACCACCACCATCATCACCAACATCATCACCACCATCATTACTACCATCATCATCACCATCACCATCACCATAAAAATCCTCATTACCATCATGATCATGATCATGATCATCACCATCATCACCATCACCACTATAAATTTCATTATCACCATCATCATTATCATCACCATCTCCATTATCATCATCATCACAATCATCACCATCATTATCATTATCATCATCACCATCATCATCATTACGACCGTCGTCATCATCAACATCTTCATCACCATGTTCATCACAATCATCACCGTCGCCGTCATCACCATCACCATCACCATCACCATCACCATCACCATCATCATCATCACCATCATAACTAACACAATCATTGCGATCATTATGATCATCAACATCATAACAGTCATCACCACCAACATCATCATCGCCATCATCATCACAATCATCATCACCATAATCACCATAATCACCACCACCATCACCACCATCATCACCAACATCATCACCACCATCATTACTACCATCATCATCACCATCACCAACACCATCACCATCACCATAAAAATCCTCATTACCACCATGATCATGATCATCACCATCACCAACACCATCACCATAAAAATTGTCATTACCACCATGATCATGATCATCACCATCACCACTATAAATTTCATGATCACCATCATCATCATCATCACCATCTCCATTATCATCATCACAATCATCACCATCATCATCATTATCATCATCACCATCATCATCATTACGACCGTCATCATCATCAACATCTTCATCACCATGTTCATCACAATCATCACCATCATTATCACCATCACCATGACCATCACCATCGTCATCATTACCACCATGATGATGATCATCACCATTATCACCACCATCACCACCACCATTATCACCATCACCATCACCATCACCATCGTGAGCGTCTTTGTCGTCGTCATCATCACCAGCATCACCATATGTTCCAACCATCATCATCATAATTGGCATCATGATTTTTAACATCATCACCATCACCAACACCATCATCATCATCATCGTCATCATCACCATCATAACCTCCCATTCTCTTCATCTATGTGATCATCGTCATCGTCATCGTCATCGTCATCGTCATCATCATCATCACCATCTCCATTATCTTCATCACAATCATCACCATCATTATCATTATCATCATTACCATCATAATCATCACGACCGTCATCATCTTCATCACCATCTTCTTCACCTTCGCCACCATGATCACCGCCACCACCACCATCACAACCATCATCACCATCATCCTCACTACCATCATCACCACCATCATCACCACCATCATCATCACCATTACCATCACCACCATCATTACCACCATGATGATGATCATCATCATTATCACCACCACCATTATCACCATCACCATCACCATCGTGAGCATTACCACCATGATCGTCGTCGTCGTCTTCGTCGTCGCCGTCGTCATCATCACCAGCATCACCATATGTTCCGACCATCATCATCATAATTGGCATCATGATTTTTAACATCATCACCATCACCAACACCATCATCGTCATCATCGTCATCGTCATCATCATAACCTCCCATTCTCTTCATCTATGTGACCATCATCGTCATCATCGTCATCGTCATCGTCATCGTCATCGTCATCATCATCATCACCATCTCCATTATCTTCATCACAATCATCACCATCATTATCATTATCATCATTACCATCATAATCATCACGACCGTCATCATCATCATCTTCATCACCATCTTCTTCACCTTCACCACCATCATCACCGCCACCACCACCATCACAACCATCATCACCATCATCATCACTACCATCATCACCACCACATTCATCACCATCATCACCTTCAACATCATAATCCTCAGATACAACCACATATTTTACCGCCCTTTCAAAGCATTGTAAAGCGGTACTGTTTATCTATGACCACACGTTCGTACACTTCATAGCTAATTGTACCTGTCACGGATCAAAAAACACACTGTGAAGTTAATTAACATGTTTTATGATTAGCTTGATGTTACTTCTGCGTCACTGAAATGTCAGAGCACAAACAAATCTGAGATGTTTTCGCCATTATATAGTTTAGTGGATGCAAACAAATATTCCTCTTTACATGTTCCTTTGGAATGAACAGCATTGTTTAAAAATAAAGTTCCATTCGATGGGTTTCCTTTGGTGAGTTGAACCATAAAGGAATTTTATTAAAATAGACACATGAGAGATAATTACCGGGAAGAGTATAGTATGTGCAGATGCCAGGATCCAACGACCGGACTGGAGATTTAGTTTGTAGTACCCTTCGCTTGGTCCATAAGGACCCCATAACACTAAATAGCAATGAGAAAAAAGTAGGATTAGGTAAAATATCAATAGCAACAATCAAAACAGATGATACAATATAGAACGGCTGTCAATGTTATATTCTATGTTTGGATCAGGTCAAACTTCTATAGGTTTAGGTACTGAGGTATACACAGTAAACCGTTGAATTCCGTTCATTTTTCATTCAAAAGGCAACTTTAATTTGAGTAATTCATACAGTATGCTTTTTCTTTGATTGTTTACATTTTAAAACAGTTATCTATCTCGATTAGTTATGGGTCAGAGCGCCCTCAGTCACTGAATGTGCAAAGGTTTGCTCCTTTCATTGTATTATCTCAATTCCATTAAGGTCTTCAAAGGTTGTCTTAAGTTTACAAGTTTACAAAGATATGTATTTGTTATTCATTTCAGTTTTTGAAATTAGGATAGCAGATATCTGTATATGTATGTATTTCAGTAATTTGAATTGAAGTTTTAAGTTTATGTCTATTAAAATTGTTTTTCAGATATCTAAAGTTATTACAACTGAAATGTCGTGTTTCATCTAAGTTCATGTTTCAGAACTCTCTCTGACATTGTTGACATTGCTTATAAACATTGCAGTTGATAAAAAAAAACAAGTTGACCATTGGAAAGCAATCATATAAACCTTAGCATTTGACCTTAAAGCGTAAAGGTTACATCCAATCCATGGTCCTTTATAGACATATATCGGTAAATTGATCAGCGCTATGCTATCTGAAATATCCTGATAAAAACATGAACAAGCTACGGTTTACTTGTGTTATGTTCGCTTTTCACCTTTGTTCACAACCAGTGGTACCGCTTCCTTTATTTTACCGCTAGGAGAATTCGTTCACATTTTTACTCTGTATTATGTTGTTAATTTAATTCCTTCAAACCACACCGCTAGTGTTCCTATTGTATTTAGTCTAGAACGTCTTCAGTTGTAACTTTGGAAGTTTTTGCATCAGATTCAGGACACCAGCTACGTTCATGCTGGATGTCATTGTATTAAACATGTGTAGCCTGGGTGATCTATTACTCACTCTCACCAACCCACTACACTCAGACCCCCCCCCCCCGACTTTCCATTCCTGTTCAAACTTTCCACAAGGATTTAAGGGGCATTCACAACACGTGATCATTTAGTCTTATTCCAGAGAGAGAGAGAAAAAATATCTCGTTAAAGTTAACATATTCGAGCTCCGCTCACTGTTATACCATGTAGTAGCCATTTGTCTATACTGTACAGGGTCTAGACTTTATTGAAGTTTGTAATCCTTTGATATCTCTGCATTTTTTTCTGTGCGAAATAAAATGTACGGAACGTTCAGTACATTGCAGTAAACTGAAATGATTTATTAAAATTGTTCCAAAGCTCTTTCTCAGCTTTGTCACTCATTTCTTAAATATATTTCTTCACATGTGTTAATAGAAGAATTGGACTTACTATGATCAGGCTTAACATGATCTAAACTGTATCTTTAATGTTCTTGAATTACGAGAAGAAAAGGAAACAACAATCCGTACAGCAGAAGGCAAGAGATAGTCATCAATCATTAACTAATCAATCAATAATTATCGTTACTGTACCTTTAACGTTCTTTGATATTAAGTTGAACAAACCATGCATCGATTTATAAGGAGGCAGCAGACAGTCTGAAAACCTGATGAATAAAGTATAAGAAATTTAATTAACAAAGAGACAAAATCAGAGACCCCATAATGATCAGACGCTCGATTCAACAAAACTTTAAAATGAATCATATAATAAGAGATACCATTGTTAATCTCCATTCCCTACTACACAATGTACCAGCGGAACGATGCCATAGCTTCTTTTTTTCAATTTATGTCATTAACGACGTGCGCTTTATATGTAATTACTCTCTCCTGATATACCGCATGTAATAACCAGCTGAACAATGTTTGCGAGATAATTAACAATTTACTAATAACTATAAATATGCCCTTTTAATTTCTGTTCGACACCTCACATCATTAATTTGAATGTTATGTTATGTTATGTGATACTTGGATAATTCACCCTCACCATCACCATTACCACCACCATTATTACCACCATCGCCATCACCACCACCACCACCACCACCATCATCTAAATCATTAATACAATAATCACCATTGTCATCACAATCACCATCATCTTAATCACAATCATCATCATCATCATCATCATCATCATCATCATCATCATCATCATCATCATCATCATCATCATCATCACTATCACCATCATCGTTATTGTCGCTAATCAGGTCATTTGTGTGACCACCATAACCACCATAACCACTTTCACCATCATAATCTCCATCACCATCATCACGTACCACCATCGTTGCCATCATCATCACCATATGATTCCGCGATCATCATCATGATAATAATCATAATTATGAACATCACTATCACCACCAAAATCACAATCACCACCACCATCATCATCATCACCATCGTCTTCATCACCATATGATTACACGATCATCATCATGTTAATCACCATCACCATCATCACGACCACCACCATCAACACCATCATCACCACCATCATCACCACCATCAACATCATCATCAACACCGTCATCAACACCATCACAATCATCACCAACACCACCACCAACATAACTACAACCACCACCATCGCCATCAACAGTAACATCATCACCATCATCACCATCACCATGATCACTATCATCACTATCATCATCGCCATCACCACCATCATTATTATCATCACCAGTATCATAATCATCACCAGCATCACCATGTGATCCATCCATCACCATCACGACCACCATCACGACGACCACCACCACCACCACATCATCATCATCATCATCATCACCATATGATTCCAAGATCATCACAATCACAACAACCATCAATATCACTATCAACACCATCCTCAACACCATCATCAACACCATCACCGTCATCAACATCAACACCATCACAATCATCACCATCACCACCAACATAACTACCACCACCACCATCAACATTAACATCATCACCATACACATCATCATTATCATCATCCTCACCATCATCATCCCCATCCCCATCACCATCATCATCACCATCACCATCATCACCACCATCATTATCATCACCAGTATCATTATCATCACCAGCATCACCATATGATCCAACCATTACCATCACGACCACCATCACGTCCACCACCACCACCACCACATCATCATCATCACCATATGATACCAAGATCATCACAATCACAACCACCATCAATATCACTATCAACACCATCATCAACACCATCATCCACACCATAACCAACACCATCACAATCGTCATCATCAACATCATCACCAACATAACAACCACCACCACCATCACCATCAACATTAACATCATCACCATCATCACCATCACACATCATCATTATCATCATCCTCACCATCATCACTATCATCATCCCCATCACCATCATCATCATCATTACCGCATTGATCTTCATCATCATCAACATCATCAACATCACCATCATCACCATCATCACCATCACCACCCTCACTATCATCATCACCAGCATCATAATCATCACCAGCATCACCATATGATCCAACCATCACCATCACGACCACCATTACCAACACCACCACCACCACCACATCATCACCATATGATTCCAAGATCATCACAATCACAACCACCATCATCACCACCACCACCATCACTATCAACAACATCATCAACACCATCATCCACACCATCACAATTATCAACACCATATTGATCACCATCATCACCATCACCACCAACCCAACTACCACCACCATCACCATCAATATCACTATCAACACCATCATCAACACCATCATCCACACAATCACAATCATCAACACCATATTGATCACCATTACCACCAACCCAACTACCACCACCACCACCATAAATATCACTATCAACACCATCATCAACACCATCATCAACACCATCATCAACATCATCACAATCATCATCATCACCATCACCACCAACATAACTACCACCACTACCATCAACATTATCACCATCATCACCATAATCATCATCATTACCACATTGATCTTCATCATCATCATCATCATCACCATCATCACCATCACCAGCATCATTATCATCATCACCAGCATCATAATCATCACCAGCATCACCATATGATCCAACCATCACCATCACGACCACCATCACGACCACCATCACGACCACCATCACGACCAACACCACCGCCACATCATCACCATATGATTCCAAGATCATCACAATCACAACCACCATCATCACCACCACCACCATCAATATCACTATCAACACCATCATCAACACCATCATCCACACCATCACAATCATCAACACCATATTGATCACCATCACCACCAACCCAACTACCACCATCACCATCAATATCACTATCAACACCATCATCAACACCATCATCCACACAATCACAATCATCAACACCATATTGATCACCATCATCACCATCATCACCAACATAACACCACCACCATCAACATTAACATCATCACCATCATCATCACCATCATCATCATAATGACCATCACTATCACCATCACCACAATCATCGTCATTCACCATCATCGCATTACCACAATCACAATCACCTCAACCAGCATTATCACCATCGCCATTGTGGTAATTTGTGTGACCACCATAACCATAATAAAAACTTTTACCATCATGATCACCAGCACCACCCTCGCCGTCATCATCATCATCACCATATGATCCCAAAATCATCATTATATGCATAATTATCCAAAATATTATCACCATCATCATCATATGATTCCACGATCGTCATGATTATTAACATCACCATCACCACCAACATCACCACAAACATCACCATCATTACCGTCACCATCATCACCATCATCATTACCATCATCCTCATCATAATGATCACCATCACCATCATCACCATTATCGCCATCACCACTATCACAATCATCATGACCACCATCACCATCATCATTATCACCATCGCTGTTCTGGTCATTTGTGTTACACCATAACCATTATCACCATTTTACCAGCATTATCGCCAGCAACACCATCACCATATGATTCCACGATCATCATGATTATTAACATCACCATCATCACCATCATCGTCACCATCATCACCATCATCATCCCCTCCATCGTCAATCACCATCATCATTACCGCCATCATCATCATCACCATCATGATTATGAGACCATCATCACCACTTTTATCTTATCATATTTCCATCTTTACCACAATATTCATGACAATCACCGATCCCATCACCATCACCATCACTGTGTTCATTTTGTTTTCCTTTTTTCTTGATCTATTTCTTTCATTGCCTTATCTTTTTTTCTTCTTTATCTATTGCTTTCCAAAAAAGAAAAGAAAAATATTAAACATATTCTACTTCCAAAAAACTTCACACATCAAGAAGGCCTAGCAACGATTTCAAACCAGACAGTGTCTAGACGTATCCATGGCAACCTCGGGTTACTTGTTTGTCAGTAAATTCCAGGTGTTTTTATTATGGACGCGGGCGTCTATTCCATTGAATACAACTTCTTTTTATTGTATTGTTCAAGTATTTGATTGACAGGTGATGAACAAAAGAAAATGTTAAATTATTGAAAGTGTCAGTACAGTCAGTGTACATCTTTAGCAAGGAAGAAAAAATGATGAAATAAGTTCAATAGACTTTTAGGATAAAAAAAACGTGTAGGCCTACTGTCTGAGTAGAAAAGTGAAGAAATAGTTAACGTACAGATGTATGATATAAATGTGTAGAGTATTGGGTATATATATGACATGGCTAATTTTTGCAACCGGGATTTGGTGACAATACAGTGTACAGTATATAGACATTAAGGAAAGGTCATAGGCCTTGTTTGTTTGGGAGGGGCAGGGTGTGTGTGTGGGTTGGTGGGGGGGGCGGGTTGGTGAGCAGAATACTGCAATGTTAGAAGGGATCTACAGTAAAATCTTCTTAAATATCTATCTACATATGCACTGTGTTTCTTTCCATTAATATATTCTGCAAACAATGAGAATAGAAGAGGAAATTATAAACGTGATTTTGAGTGTTATTAACATATAGAATAAAGTTGTATTAGTCTCTCCTGTGTTGGGATAGACTGTAATGTCATTTGGGTTAAAAATATGCATAAATCAAGGGAATGTTGTTGCATAGGGTGGTGGGTGGGGGGAGGGAGGAGGCGGGTGCGGGGCAAAGGGTTGGAGTGGAGGAGGTGAAGACAGGTTGTTGATCAGAAGAGAGTAACGATAAGAATATGACAGGATACCTTGCTGAGTGTGTAGGTGTGCGTGTGTGTAGGGGGGGGGGGGATAATGGTGTTATTAACAAGATAACCCAAGTGTTATAAACATATATAGATTAAGGAAATTGAGTAAGTGGTCCGGCATAACTCTAGGGGGTGGCTAAGGGAAGCTTATGGTAATATAGTATATAAATAGATGAAGAAATTTACGTTCAATTGTTATCACTGTTTGTTTTTCACTTAAACATCACTGTGCATTAATTATCAGTTTATTCATATACTAATTATAAATTGAAAGAGTCCTGATAACACATTGATCATTTTCCCCTTTCCTTTAATATTTCATTTAATTTCTTTTGGTTAATCTAAATGATCGAAGTCTGTACATATTAACTTTGGGTTGCTTTTGGCAAAAAAAAAATGTTTTTTTACTTCTGCAGTAATGATGTCTCATATATTGATATAATTAAATCATACTTTTTTATTATTATTATTATTATTATTGCAATGAGATATATTATTTTTAAGTGTAAGCTAGGGCCTCATATCTCTTTATTTAAACAAATTTCAGTCTTCTGAAGAATTTATAGTTAAAATGATGTGTTTCTGTCTCATTTTGTCTCTATTTTACTCTCCCATTAATCATATTCCTCACCTGATGACTGTTCTTTCATTGTTAGTTTATTTCTTTATCTATTTTTTTCCCATTTGTATTGTTTTACTTGTACATTTATCTAAACCGATTAATAAACAACTTTCAGTAACTATTAAATATAACTATATCAATAACTCTTATCTTATTTACACCATTAGTATCAAGTAGTTATTTAATTAATGACTTACATTATTTACATAACTATTAATTATACTTACATCAGTGTATTGAATCTTTGAGAGTGTTGTACATAGTTTAATATTCCATTAACTTCATGTATATTAATTTCTCTCCCTTGCTCTATCTGTATGGACATAATCTCTATTGATGTTAGGATTGGTAGATAGAGACCAGAGGAGAGGATAATGTTCCCATCTTCATCAATCTTACTAAAGGACCGGACTAGATTCACACAGTATATGGGAATCTGAAGAAAGGAAAATAATAAATAGAATAAATATCATCTTGTTTGTTTACAGGATAAATACTTGAAAATAATAACATTATGATCAACTTAGGAATATTAACATCACTATTGTTTAAATGCATATTAATCAAATGATAGTTTGTTTATTTTAATCATAGTTTGTTATTGTTTTTTTG
>KN884561.1:1748-12240 GCA_000934455.1 Apostichopus parvimensis
TTTTTTGTTTCAAATATAAATATATATTTTTGCATTTTATTATTTTAAAAGTTTTAATATTTAGTGCAGAAACAAATGAGTTCTTTCCGATTGTTTTTGTATGACAACGCATCCAACGCAGTGACGTCATCAATGAAAGTTCAAATTAATACGGAGGTCTATATAACATGTTTTGCTTGCTATTCTAACCCATTTTACGTTATTGATTAAACTTTCCATTTTTTTTTGGCTGCGAAATTCTGGTTCATAGTCAGGCAAGGGAAACTAGTCAATTGAACTTATAGTCGTGAACCTCAGAACACTTCTCGACTGCCAGTCCAGAAAACGCTACATGTTCAAGATTCCTGACTGAATCAGACGCGACTTAAACTGACAAACGCCTCGTTCTGTCATTGTCTTAAGCTCATGCACACGTCTCGAATTTCCACGTTTTTTTTTCTTCAAGTAAAACGACAGTCGCGTTGAGTCTTGGCTCGATCAGTCGAGCAGTGTCCAGCGAACTATTTAATGAAATAGGACATTCATTGACCTATGGAACGTACACACATCAAGTAGCTATCAAATAGAAGTACTCAACTGTTTCTAGATTCTTAGAACAAGATATGAAACTACACTACGAGGAATATGGATATTGATATTCCCTAATTGTGTCCAAATTGGGCTCGATAATTGTGTGAACAGACAAAAAACGTAGCATAAGAGCTGTCAAAGATCCGTGTTCTTGGAAACTGAATAGATTATGACGCGTTCTGGTCTTATTTTCTCATAATGTAATTTATACACTTCGAAGTAGAACATTAACCCCTCGGTTCCCCTTGTTCAAGGAAACTATTAAATCCAGACACTTGTTTAGGAGGACCTGATTGGTTTAAACAATTGAATTGTACACAGAGCTAATTACTATTGAAGGAAATTTGGGCAAGATGGAAAATCTCGACAACATGGTGAATCGTGTCTTCCTGTACCTCTTTGTTATATTTAAGGAAGTGGGGGGGGGGGGGGGTGGGGGGAGGAGATAAATTCATCTACCTAAGATATATCTTTCAAAGTTCGATATGGTAACAGAATGCATAGAAAGGGCATTTTACAGATTTAATAAAAAAATCATCTGAAATAAAAGCAAAAGAGAATATCATATTCACTATAGGACAAATGATACGGGGCATGGGTTAAAGAGTAGACTAGATTACATGGCATTACGTTTAGCCTTATGTATATACCCACAAATGGTAACGTGAACATGTAACACTACCGCCACCAACAACAGCAAAAAAACTTGAAACCTTGGGTTTTAAGTAACACCCACCCCCCACCAGATAATTTAGACGTTAATTCATCCTGGCTAGTAGCTTTTGTTGCATTTTCACCTGCTCGCCGTTAACATTTTATGAAAAATACCCGAGCAAAGAAACCAAGCCTCACTAAAGTAACCAGGCTTCCAAGTTCAGTATATACTTTTTGAAAAAAAAAGTGTTTCATATCTAACATGGTAGAATACAATTTTGAGAGCCAATTACTAAGAAAATGCAAACTGTACAGGTTAATAAATAACAGCCGAATCTACGCGCTCTCGATGAAATGCTACCGTATAATCTTATGTTGATCGCTTAAATCAGGTTTCAAAAACGCGTCCTTTTATGATCACATTTATCGCGTCTTTATTACCACACAGTATCATATTTCATGTATGGGAGAATTGTATTAAATCCCACAAAGGGCAAACTGGATACTCGCATGAAGCAGTAAACAGTAGTATACATAAATAAATCAAAGTATAAAATTATGAAGACATGTACAAACAATCCTAAAACAATACAATGTGGCAAGGCAGGGGACCGGAACAGTCCTAACAAGAGGTACCTAACAGGTAAGCTCTAGCGTTTGACATTTAAGTAATGAAGTGTTATGCATTGTAGAATAAATTAGGAGGAGTGTCGGTATTGTACTGGCCTAATGCCAACCGCATTCTCCCACTTTAAGGGATCACCGCTCTGTCCAGGAGCATATAAGAAGTGGGTGGCTATCATCACACATAATCTTTTCTAGTGTAATCGTTATAGAGGCTGTTGGTAGGGACGAGGCCATCTCCCCGATATTTCCCAGATCACATGACTTGCCTTTCTAATAATGGCTTCAATACGGTGTTAATCTTCCGTACTCGCATTCCCAGCCCCCACGATACCATATTATAAGGCCATTCCACACAAATAAGAGATTAATAAAACATGGCAAGAATAGAGGTATTAACATTGAATCTAGTATAACACAGGCAATCCAAAACACCATATTGTATGTCGAACATTGCATGTGTTAATGTACACACTGTTCCTTTTCATAGTCTTTTTTTAAGTTGACATGACAACACCCGGTTGTTTACTGATCCGATTTTGTTTGACTAAGTTCATATTTGTTTAACTGGTACATCATCTTTCTTTAAGCACACCCTGCATGTTTTTTATAGTCGAATATGGCACCACCGTGCACAGTATGAAGACATAACTTCAACGGAATAAAGCTACAGGTATGGAGATTTTACGATCTGTCGCCTTAGATACATGAAACACATGTTCTTAACCATAGCTTGCATTAATGTTTAGTCATTTACATTAATTTCAGATAAAGATAGATAACCTCTTTTACCGTTCTCATTAAAAATTCATCCGTGTCGTGTTTCTGAAATGTTTTCCAACTTGCGGAGAGTGTCTCAACTGCCATTTTTTGAACCCGAAGTAGAATCTCGGGAATATTCGATCCAGTTTCAAGACAATGACGTAATTCAGATGATAAATGCTTTCCTATACTTACGAATCGCTTCCCTGAAAGAAAGACAGAAATAAAGAAAGTAAGAAATAAATTTTTTGGCAGCAGGAAACCCTGGACTTAATTTCGAGATAATGTTCTATTTATCAATATACTCTCTCGTCAGGAAACCGCAATGATATTTATCAGAACAATTAGAATAGTTATGCTTTTTCAGTACCAAATTATTCGTTGGGTAATGCAAGCGCAGCTAGCGAGAAACCCCAACTAGCATGAATTAATTAATTACCTAATGAATAAATGGATGGCTAGATAGATGAATGTCTGAATGAATGCATGAATGTATGAATCCATGAAATGGTGAATATATGGTTTAATGATTGATGTACGAATGAAGTAATCAATGTTTGATCTAAAAAGTTGGTCGACTTTTCTGGCCGACTAAAACAGCTTTTGTATTCTGTTTTTTGTTTGTTCCATATGCTAGCTACTAAACGTCTACATAATGTCAGTATCTCAAAAAAACACAACAACTTTAATAGCAACCCACAATAATAAATTAAAAAATTAAAAAGAGGAATGTATCTATGTAAAAACTATATGCTGCAGTCATCATCAGGAAGATGGATCGACATTCTTTAGGATATGTAGAAAGAATTTATTGATGTCTCTCCAAACGAATGTTTAGTTTGGAGCGAAAAGTGTATTGCACTGTATCTCGATCAAGACCAAAGCGTTGAATTCACTACGGAATTCAGAACCAAATCACCAGAGAACCCACCACGCATGCCAACCTGCCCTCCCCCGCCCCCACCCTTCCCTTCCACCATCCAACCCACCAATATGTACACACACAAATATGCTAGAAGAGAAGTAATCTTTACAGTTCGGGCAAATTTTTCGTCGGGATGAAGTTCCAAGGTAGGTTCCAGGGAGTTGCTTGGCCTCCTGAGCATACTGGCACTATAGGGTAAAATGCGGAGTGCCAGATAGAACTAGAACTGTTTTTGCCTGCAAATACGCAGTATTGTAGTGTGCGTGAAGTGCTTACAGTCTTAGGTAGAACTTTTCGGTTGTTCATGGTGTTATTTTTTTGGGGGGGGGGGCGGACAACACTCAAGGGAATACAGTCATGTATGTACCTACAAAGTGAGGGTGCTTGCGAGCTCCGTGACAGGCTCAGAATACGTTGGCTACAGAGCTAACCTCTGAAACTGCAAATGTACAGAGACTATATGAAACTTTAAGTTTCAACGTCCAGTCATGTAGATATTGTTCACTTGGTTAGTAATGCCAATATTGCAGCACGCAAGAGCACTACAATAATTCGTAGTGCTAAAGATGAACCCTGACATTAACAGTTTGAGTCGCCAACTAAATATCTTGTCCATAACTCGAGATATCTTTGATAGAGTGTATCATAGTTTACTTGTTAAATCATACCTTTACTATAAATATCCTGTTGGTAAATCATTGAAATCTGATACATATGAAATGATTGCTTTAATAACTGTCGATGTTATAGGTTTGTAGATGTGACACGGGGTGGGTGTGACAAGTTACCAATGACCAGGGGGTTAAATTCTGCAAAGCCATGTGAGAAGGTCTTAGCTTTTTATAAGACTTCATCTTCAACTTAATTTTGAATGTCATCAAAATGGAACCTTCTTGAACCATATATTTTTTCATCTGGAAATTAATGCTTAACATATTGATAAAGTAGAGAAACCCATTCACATCTCAATTATTACGATAACATTATTTGGTGATGGAAACATTCCAAGAAAAGCACAATTTTTGGGGAGTAGGGGAGGGTGGGGGCCTCAGCTCTCCGCCCCCTGGTAGACAGAATGTTACAAAATCTTCCTACTGTGTACAGTAAATAAATATAACATGTATAAGCGGTACAACCTAAACAGTGGGGAAAATTCTTCAAGATGAAGGTTGAACAAACTGTACCTGATGGAACCAGATAAAGGGCTGTCATACGCTGCACCAGTAATTGCTTAACGATGCCCGGTGATCTGTCGCTCTTGTCTGATTTAAAATGAACGAGTAACTCTTGCGTCATTTGCCAAAACATCAGATGATTCAGCGCTTCGTATTTCCCTATTTTTTTCAAAAATGTCTCCCATGGTTTGCCAGCAACTCGATCTGACAATATAGCTCCACGAATTTGTTGAGAACTTTCATCATCATCATGCTCCCTACCTCTCCCATAGTCACCATCAAGCTCTTCGAATGTAATTGCCCTAGCAGGAACGTTGTAAAGAGAGGGTAAATTTGTCATGGATGAGCGACTCTCGGGATATGATGTCAAGGTTTCCGTAGTGCTGAGATCTTTGAGAGCAATGTTTCTATACTCAGACTGAGAAGTACCCAACGACGATTGATCCGACGCACGGCGATATCTTCCATACTCTCCACCCGTAATAAAACGTCGCCTCAAGAATGTACGAGGATTTAGATTGTTTTGAACATTAAACTTTTCTAAGTTTCCCATGGTAAGTTTGGATATTTGCTCGTTTTTGTCTTTTGATAATTGAGTCTGTTTAGCATGTCTCTCCTTGCCTCTTCTGCCTCTCTTATTTTCCTTAGAACTTTTATCATCTGTTGCCCGAGAACTGCCTTTTCTCTGTTTCTTCTTTTTCTTGATCATCTCAACCATCCTCTGGCGGTCTTCCATTTTCTTTCTTTCCACTGCCTTTGATCTTGCTTCTTGAAGAGCTGCGATATCTAGCTTTGGTAAAACTAGTGTGGAACCTTGAGTATCTTGCTCCTTCTTAGATTCGTCATGATCGCTGTCCGCCATAAATGAGAAATCAGCCAGTCGGAAACTAATCGACATTGATCTATTTCTCCTGCCAGGTGGTTTGCTGGCTTTCTTCTGCGTCCCACTATTTGCCATGCGAGTAGATGATCCTATGCTACTCGATGATGCTGCATGATGAGATGGGGATGAGACACTCATTCTTCTCCTCGATGGCGTCTGGATTGATTGATTTGAAGTCGATGTTATGGTTAAAGAACTCGGAGTTCCGATGCTTGAACGTCCGTAAGGAGTCGCAGAAGGGTATCTTGTAGTAGAGGTTTCCTCTTCTACAGGAGAAATAGCTTTGCCTTGTAGCGTATCCACAACTGGTGAGGATACAATTTCAGAAGACTCCTCCTCTTTCTCGATGATGACATCGCTCTCTGATAACTCATGGTTTCTATCAGCAATGGGTTGTGGGTCGGAACTTTTCACGTCAGTCATTGTATCATTAGACATAACAGATAAGAGACTTTGCTTCAACTTAACCAAAGATTTTTTCTTCTGGTTGATCTCTCTTCGACTGGCAGACATCGGAATAGCATCCAATAAGGGCACTAGAATGTAGAAAAAATACTCATGAATAATCAAAGTGACTTACTTACAGGTTATCACTATGGAAACGAAAGTCGAAAGTGAGCTATTCTATTCATGAATTTGGAGCAATGCTTGACGAGTGAAATTATGTCAAAATGTCGTGACGTCAAACACCACTTAGACTGTGCGTGAAGACCAATAACATTTAAATGCACACGAAGTAAACATGTGTGTAATGAATGATCTACAAAATCCACTGCAACGAATAATGATCATGATTCCTTGACCTCCACCCCCATCCCAACCGACTATCCCCTCCCCCTCCCTCACGTGCATACAGAAAACAAATCAATTGACTTGCTGACAGTTATCGTCTAACTCTACGGACGAATTTAGTTTCAATAACATGTACTAAGTCTCTTCTTAACATCTTTATACTTAAGTCAAGCATTTTTCGACCTACCCTTTTCAAAAACCACCTCGGGTGAAGGTGTCAACGGTGGGTATTCAATGGGTAGAGGGCTAAGCTCGCGTTGAATTTTAGCGCTACTGTTTCTACTAGAGCTAATCAAACTTTCTTCTGATATATCGGGCAACGGAAACTCGTCCGCGAGCCATTCTCTGTGGTCCAAATAGGAATCGTGAGGTTGGTTTTCGACATCTGTCCTCATCGTTTCACCAGTATCTTCCAAGTTAATGAGAGCAGATATCTCGGAGTGCCTAGCTGTATTCGAACTGAACATGGATAGCAGGTTTGAAACCCGTTGTCGTTTCATGGTTACGGTTTTGGTATTCAAAGAGCGATTACTGCTGTTGGCTGGTTGATCCTCTTCACTTGACAAGTTTATCTCTGAGAGGCTTTGTACTTCCACAATGTAAAAGTTAGGTCGATACACTTTAAGGGCGGTGCGGCCTGATTTTTTGTTGAAACGGAGTTTACAGTGGATGAGAAACCTCGGTATCCAATAATTCTGTGATTTTAAGAAAGGCAGGAGTAAAAATGAAAGGTGTCGTGAATGAGATGAATAAAATGTCTTCCAAGTAAGAGTATCATACACGCTGGTGTCAATTTTGGCAAACTTGAACAAAAGCCATTTTGTTGCGTGTTTAAATCTACTCATATTTATTTAGCTATGGGATATTCAAAAACAATAATCGGACGAGCAGATGTAATGTGCTTAACTTTTGGGTAGTTGAAAAACACTATAAGGATATGTTGTAGATGATCTTGAAAATGTAAACAATTATGCGTAGTATTAATTCGCAGTACATAATATAACATGTGAAAGATTACCTGTTACATATAAAAGTATAGTATATTTGTAGAAACTTAATATGTGTATTAAAAATGTTCGGAATCAGAATATGTATTGTGAATTGGGTATTATATTGTTGATGAGGTACTTTAAGAATTGATATTAAATGAGACAATCATAACAACGCAAAACTGATATAAACGTTACATGTTTCTTTAATATACATTATTTCCTGTAGCCTGCACGCTTATAAGAGCCTTTTCGGAATTCTTTTGTATCTGGGCGATGCGTTCCAGCTAACGAAAGGCCAACAGGCTCTGACTCACACCTCACTCAAGCAGTTTCAAGCAGGCAACACTTACTTGCATTTGACGTAAGAGGAAACCTTGGGCAATTAATAGCTTGTCGAGTAATACTCGTTCGCTATCAGATGTGTTGGTATTCTCTTCAACCTCATATTTTGATGTCAGATCTCCCGTGCTCTGTTGAGGTAATGCTGTAAAGAAGGAGGGAAGGAGCGGTGCGGTGTGGTTATTTGAATTTTATTGGTAATTTGATTTGTATTGGTAATTTGAATACATTATTGTTAACCTATGTATGACATCCTCATTTAGTTGGCGTCGTGTTGTTCTTTGTGTATTTCATCAATAACAAGGCTAAATCTAGAATATTCATGACTACAAAATATGAGTAAATCAGTCAAACATGTTTGTTATTTTACATCCAGATCATCACATGAAAACAGAGCTATTTATAATGTTAAATAATCATAAATGGATGACACATATGTATTTTAGATCCTCCTGCAAGCAGGAACTCGCGAAGAAGCCATCATTGGCTTATCAAAGTGGAGTGACTCGAACTGGGAACCTTATGATTGGAAGGCACCGGCGTTAACCACTGAGCTAACACTCCACATATGTATTTATGTACCTAAATTCTGATCTTTGAATGTTGAGGGCAGCTCCATGATGTTACCATTGATGATATATTTAGCTTCCATATCCCGGAGTTGACTTGACCAATCTTCATCCTTGACCCCACTCTGCCTCTTTAACCGTTCCGCATCCATCCAAAATTGCAACGATCGATAACCAGCGGTGTTAGACATAAAGCGACGAAAACGCCTCATTCCAGAAATTCTACCAAGCCATCTGGACATTAATTGACGATCGATAATTTTATCCTTCGCACCTAATGAAATGACAGGGTTAGATATGATATCTGCCCAATGATTAATTTACGGTCAAATAACAATGGAATTAAAGAACAGAAACCCTAAAAGAAGAGAAATTTTAAGAAAGCTATGTGATGTCACTTTTATCCAAGGAGGCATGGGAAGAGGGGTTGTCCTTGATTTGTTGACGCTGACAAGATATATAACGCTTTAGTCAATATTATATATCAATGTTGTGTCTCTGTTATATTTAAACATTGAAATTGACTTACAGTTAACGAATATTCATTCCCTTTTAATGTTCCATCTTTCTTTCCGTGACATTTTCGGCTTCGGCTACTATCTGGATCGAAGCTAAACATCCTTTTCGATTAGGTTGCGGTATGTAATTCTCTATAATCTAATCATATTCATGCAAGTCTCTGGTCATTCTAAAATTCCAAACGTTTAAACGACCAGATCTGTATTTGTCGCCGCGCGGTGTCGTTAAGGCATTGTCTGCACATCCACGGGTATTGGTTAGAACTTTGCTTTCTCTCTTTAATGATCGATAGATAAAACTAATCATTTTTCCCAGGCCTAACATAACATAAGCGGCTTACGTATGCTAGATATAGGTTTAGTATAGGCTAGGTTTATGCTCCTCACTTTCACTAGGCGTGTAACTATGGACTGGGTACCGGTATAAACTATACATTTGATATTTAACCACGTGACTGTTGACCTCGGCTCTCATGGCAACCACACATGTTGATAGTATTCGACATTGCCATGATACCTGTGAAGGTTTTATATAATTCAATGTTTCGCCTTGGAGTTATAGCAACACAAAAATAACAAAACTTGACTTTTGACCTTTGGCCTCTGGAGTCTGTGAGGTACAAGGGTTCAACCTGGAGTACCGTCCTATCAAGTTTGAAGAAAATTGGTCAAGCCGTTTAGGAGGAGTTTGTGACACAAAATTGGACATTAACACACATACACGCCTAGACTGACACAATGACATACACACACACAAACGGACACGTTTTGACCCTCCCTCAGTCATGGACGTCCGGTCACCCTGGGGTACACCACCATGGGTGATCCCCGAGAGTAGCTACTCAGGAAAATTAACCATTACCATGGTAACTTTAGCTTTGGCAACTGACATAACCGTATATGTCCCAACTGGCAAAGGAACTACAATATCTCATCTTCCCTATGGGGAGCGATGAGATAAAAAGACATCGTCATGATAGTGTGACACTTAAGTACACCAATTGCTCTTGTTTATAAAAGAATGTAAATAGAGGCATTCAATCCTACATCAACGTTACATCTCTTTTAACTTCGCACGATACCGCACGATACCTCTCCATACCGCACGATACCTCAACGTTACAGAAATATACGAGTAAAAAAAAAGTTCTTACTTGTCTTTTGTGGCTCGTACATGAACGTAAGCTTTGATTTCTCCAGTTGCTTACATAGGACATACTCTAAATAGAGGTCGCTCTTAAAGAAATACACCGCTCTGTGCGTCCTGACCCATCTCATTAACTTCACTCTATCCAACCTCTACAGGAAGAGAAATAAACCGTATCGTATATTAGAATTGACCATACCGAACAATGTTTGTTTTAATACAATCTGTTAAAACTCAGCCATTAACCAGTTACGCCCTCTATAATTGAAAGATTTGTCACCAGTTGTGCACGGTTTCCACATTGAATTTAGAAAGATGCAACGATAACATAATGTACTGCACCTACGTGGACCAATATAGATTTGCGTGTTTATTGAACTCATGTTAGCATAAGCTACAGCACCACAGATATGACTTGATGGGTCGAAAGACGTCATCTTAGATTGCTTAATATATAACGGATACCGGGACATGCAGCAATATACACATGACTTCACAAGTGAGATTGGCTAGTTTCCCTATTGTGGAGAGTCTGGAAAAAA